>DWJZ01006326.1:0-13135 GCA_018249125.1 Asbolis capucinus
CTAATTTTTAAACCTAAACAGTATACACATAATGTAGCAGACTTAGACAGGCCTGTTGAGGATAAAAGTAGTCTATGATTCCATAGTATAATCTATCCCTTTACCAAATTTCATTCAGTTCTATTCGGTAGTTTTTGCGTCAAGGAGTTACAAACATCCTCACACACTTTCGCATTGTATTATATTAATAAGATGTCATTCTTTTATTGGAAAAAGGTTTATGGACTAAACTCACAGTAAACTGAGGAACACAACATATGCACTACACAGAGTGAAAGGGAGATTAGTGCAGGAGGATTCCTCGTTCTATTTCGATCCCATGTTCCTCAGAGAAAACTATTCATTCCCTAGCAGCTGAACCCGCTACTTCGTACGCGCAGGAGTTTTATGTGAGTAACTCCCGATCCCGCGGGATTACCGGGAAGACAGACTTGTCAGTTTTATATAATATGTTTGTTTAGAAGCTATACCCATACGTGTAGAAGTTTTTCCCGGGTAAATTCCGATCCCGCGGGATTTCCAGGATAAAAAACTATCGTAAACGCAAATTACTCTCTAGCATTAGTGTGCCAAATTTCATGAAAATCGGTTTGGCAGTTTTTGCGTGAAGGAGTAACAAACAAACATACAAACATTCGCATTTATAATATTAGCAGGATTCCTAAATGATTAGCCAATGTTATATAGCGCACTGAGGCTCAAATACAAATTTGATATAAAAACTTCAGTCGAACATGGTTGTAGTGACAATTTCCTTATTATCAGTGAACAAACAAATTTTGTTTAAACGCTTATCTTTCTTTGAAGTAACGCAGAGACACAACAATTCCATGAAGTAATCAGTGTTACAGGAATTATCATCATAAGCATAGAAATAATTATTTATTACACTCCAAAAGCTATGTTCCGTACATTCTGTCCATTATTAACAGTTAAAACAACCTCTCTTGTTCCCCGAGCACGCTACACACTACCGGTGGACACCGGCGTTTAATACCCTCTGGTGTTTGGACAATCCTACTAAAGTTTTCACTTGCTTTGTAACACCATTATTCCAGAATTATACATAAATATTTCAGGATAACTTACACATAGCCATCTGATCTCAAACTAAGCTTGTACTATGATGAACAGACAACCTTTACATATATGTTCATAAATATGTCTATAGTTTTAATTACATTCAGATAGAACAAACAGTTCTGCTCACCGCTGTAATGTATGTTCTGAGAGGGAATCGAACCCACGACCTAGCAATCAGGTTCACCAATAACTAGACCAGTCATATGAAATGTACCTATTTCAGTTATAATTTCAACTTCTGCTTTTCTAATTAGATATTCCATTGTGACAAATTTAATATAGCCATTACATAGCCATGAATGTGAGATACTTAGTTCTTTCTTGACATACATCATTCATATAGATTTAAAATCCGATTCATCGTTGACTGTGTACATTTTGCTATGTTACGGGTACTCACGATATATGTTTTCCGTTCGCGCAGTTCACCCATGACCATAATTCATACCTACAGCTTTATGAACCACCTTCGATTAAGCGTGTAAGAAACTTGAACGACCAGCTGCTGTTGCAATTAGTTCGATGTTGGCTATTGAAAATGCGGTCGTCTAAAGTCATTTTAAAACAATTCTAGTACTTGTCCAGTCTGGTGGACTGTGGACTGCACCCACCTCATCTGTTGCGAGACCAGACCTAACTCCAGCAGTTAGACACATTATAGGTCATAATAACAATGAAGATTACTTATATAGAATACACGAAAATATCTAAACACCACAGAGACAAATATCAAAAATATATTGCAACACAAAATAAAACCCAATGTACGTATGTATATGCAATCAGAATACATCGCATCGTGCCCGAGCCCTCGTGCACTAGGTAGTTCGTCTTTGTCTTGGTCCCTACATTACTGGGTTCAATTTAACAGCTATTTCTGTATAAAATGACTTTACGAGGGTCATCTCATTGGATAATTATCGTGGAGGCGGCGGCGGACTCATTCAGCGGCGCACGTTCGAGAGCTCTGCATGTTCTCAAGTTATAGTCATGTTTCTTACTGTTCTTCTCTTATCAGCTGCTTGCGCACTCGGTGCTGAATTTACATTGCCAGGAGAATGTCCGAACGTTAAGATTCAAGAGAATCTCGACTATACTAAGGTATTTTTTTTTATTCTTTTCATCCCTCGTTGATATAAAATTTTCACATTTCACGTTATTGTAATGTTCGTTTATTTTAATGTGGTAATCTATTTTAAAGAACAACGCCATTGACAATGATTTGATTGTTCTCAGATCATTGTTCTCTCTTGTATTGTTGTTAATGAATCGAAACTTAACTACCTTGTATTCCTATTAATCCGCAGATTTTATCACTGTTTATTCTCAAAAAATACAGAATTTTTTTTTATAGTTTTCAGGAGCTTGGTACAATGTAGCGTCGTACGCGAGTGATGGCAGACCGATCTACGACTGTGCCACTATGGACTTTCAGGAGGACAACCTTGGGTATACTATGAGGGAGACCTACGTCGATATTGATCCAGGGAACCGGACTCAGAAGAGTTACTTCGCCAGAGTTGACCCAACATTCGATGCGGGGACTAGAGCTCAGTTTATTGTCAGCCATGAAGATGGTGGTAAGTTTCATGGAAACGGTAAAAAGGTCACCAATAACGCCATTGACGATCCACCAACTCTGCGGCGATGAATCAGTAGTTGGCTGATAGTAAATAGAAACCCTATAATGGACCATATACTACAATTGATTCCCGAACGTAAAATCGATATACCTTTAAACCATGACGTAAAAGGATTTGCCATAAATGACCCTAGAGATTATATTCTAGTACCAATATTACAAGGTCACGTAACTGTAGTTTATTGCATGTATTTTCGTAATCTGGCGGTACACTGCAGGCACCGGTGCCTACAAGTAGTACCTGAATGAGTAAAGCATATAAAAATGTGATAATAACGGTATTTGTAACACGTTATCTAGAAATATCCATTACTGGTACATGTACCTTGTACCTTTTATTACCAGATATAAGAAGGTATGTTTAAGGCAATGAATCAACGCCACACTATATCTATAAGTACCCGGAACTAGATATAATATACAAATTCCCAATTGATACAAGTTTGTAGTGTAATGAACAAAAAGTTTGAATCATGAAATAATTGCTACACAAACATATGTCAATTCCAAAATTACTGACTGCATAGTACAATTCGTAATTTGAACTCTACGACTAAAACCATAAGATCCACAAATTGTGAAGTCCACAAATAGGTACGAGTAGCTTGTGCAACCTACTTTTTTTTGTGTTCACAATATTATCTTATTTTTATGTATTTTTAGAGCTCTTATTGAATTTTATATATATAGCATGAATTGACAGCAAACACAGTCACTTATATGCGGAAATGGTGATATAGATTTTCTTTTATATTTGTTACCAAAACGGAAATAAAAACACGGCATGTTTCCCAAATAAAGAAAAATAATTAAAATATTGTGTTTCTGTTGGTTGTCTGGGAAAAAAATACTATCACGAAGAAGAGTGCCAATTTGTATAAAATATGTACATTGAATCTGCTTCGTATTTCCTGTAGTTTTCAATAGATCGTATTGTAATATGTTATATTGTAGTAGCAGGCCGGTTGGTCTAGTTGTCAGTGAACCGAACTGCTACAGTTTTTATGACGAGCAGGAATGCTTGTTTTGTGTGTCTGGAGCTAAAACATATACATAAGTATGTATTTAAAAATATATATGTAGGAATATCAGTTGCCTGATCAACATACATAGTATAAACTAACGGTAATCCCAAAATATAGTAGGTACGAATGGCCATGTAAGAGTTGGCGAGATATTTATTTATTAGTATGGTGGTGAAATTAATATTTCATGAATGAAAATATGGACGGACAAGGTATATTAGAAAATATTTCTCCGAATGGATTCCATGGAAATTTCTGGGCCAACGCATCTCTCTGACCAGTAATAAATCTAGAAATTAATTAAATCTTGTTATAGTTTCCCTCGACGGTAGGCCGGCCACGCCTTAAGACTCTCGCTGACAGCTCTCTTTATATCTTCTTAATCTCTTGTTACAGATAAAGTTCTCCAGTTTCCATTTTTCATTCTTTCCACGGATTATGACAGCTTCGCGGTCGCCTACACTTGTAAGACGTTGAAGAAGAAGCAACGCACCCACTACGGTAACCAGGCTTGCTATATGTTGCATCAGACCGCCCGCACCCCCACCTTCATGGCCACCGTCAGTACTCATAGTAAACTAGTCTGTACCCGTGCCGTGTCCCACGTGACACGTAAGCTAATAAAAAGTAGTTTTTGCGTGAATGAGCAACAAACACTCATCCATCCTCACAAACTTTCACGTTTATACTATTAGTAGGGTCTGTAACTGATCGCTGTCTGTACATGGAAGGTATTTGGGAGAAACTGATACTGAAAATGTCTACTTTATCAATATCGACGTCGACCAGGGAACCATATTTATGGCTAGTTTGGGTTCCGTAGTAAATTTACGAACATAGTTTACTACCTTTATACTCGTAGATTCAATCCATGTTCGTCTGTCCGCAGCCAACTTTTACTATAAGAAAGTTGGCATAAAAATTTTGGCATGAATAGTTATGTTGAATACGGCAACAAAGTAGTGGAATCAAATTTTGGTAAGGTTGAGATAAATCTTCTTTTCCAGGTCTGCCCAGGTCGATGGATAATCTCCGTAAAGTGGCCGGGAAGCCCATTCTATTATTAAGGAAATCATTTGCGAAATATTAATCTTTAAAAAGATAATTTCATTACATTGTGTGCAGTCCCTTTACAAGCTGTTATACTGTTAGTTTGACAATATTCAAAATCCCCTTTTTCTTCATAATTTTTGATTATCCATCAAACATGTTTCAGTATTCACTTGGGTCCTGTCGCGAAACAAGGAAAAGCTGCAAGGGAACACCCTGAAGAAAGTAGAAGATGCACTGTCCAAATATACGGAGCTGGCAGAACACAGGCAGTCATTTGTGCTAAAGGAGTTTGGAAACAGCGACTGTTCATTCACTAACAAAATGGAAACTGACTTCTTCACCAGCAACTTCTGGTAATAATTGTTTTTATATGGAAACGGGCTGTGATTAAATACTTTCTTCTAAATTATTTATTTTTATTTCCATTCGGCAATGTTTTACTTGTATTACATCTTCATTAGTAATTTTATGAGTAAGTTTGGACATACTCACCTTTTTCCTCATTACTCGGGAGCGAGCGTCGCCGGCCGGCCCAGGTAGCAGTCGATCTCATTCCACTTTTTCGGGCTTTCGATACAAAAAATCATAAGTTTTATCATAATAAAACCGACTTCAAATGACTTTGTTAAGTAAAGGAGTGAAAATTTGTCAATGTAGTTGTAGTCAATTAAATACGCTGTAATAACATTCTGGTATATAAAATAAGACAAGGACAAACGACTTGTGAACCTCCTCCTTTTTTTGAAGTCGGTTCAATAACATCTCTTCGTTCATACTCACAACCAATTTAATTACCAGTTCTCGTACATACCCCTAAATACAGTACGGGTCTTACCACCACGGTGGCCAAGTGTGGATTAGTAGACTTTACCCACCTGCAAGAGCTATATGATGATCTCTCAGGAGTGCAGGTTTCCTCATGATGTCTCCCTTCACCGTATCTAGGGAGGACCAGCCTGACTCACTATACAGCGAATGTGTCGCCTCAGTCGACTACGCCCCAACTTGGCTGGTCACATTTTTTCTAAGATTATTTTTCTCAGGACTTGGACAGAGCATCCAATAGAATACCTACATAATCTTTTTGAAATGAATAAAAATGTTTTCATGTGTATTGCGTAAACTTACTGAATATTGTATAACTAAAATACTGTATAATGTAGAATACTGTATAAGTAGAGTCTTACAATTAATTGATAACAAAAAAAAGCTACAACAGACCGAATCGGGAAGCAATTTTGTGTATTTCATTTCACACAAACAGTTGCAAAAAACGACTTCAATATTGATAAAAAACACAATAAAAGTGTTATATGTGCTAATTCTCTCTTTATCACAAGTCTCAACAGTGTGACGAAGATAGGGAGATTAAAATAAGTTTTCATAGTCTTATTTTTTCAGAATACTACTAATATTATAAATACAAAAGTTTGTGAAGACGTGTGAATGGATGGATGGATCTGTTTTACTCCTTCACGCAAAAACTACTGAACGGATCTGAATAAAATTTGGCACAAAGATAGGTTATTGTACACAGTAACATGTAGGTTATTTTTTATCAACATACCACGCGGGGGTAACCCGCGAGCGAACACTAGTCCATACTAATAATAAAGAGTAAAGATTTGCATGTGTGTAATAAAAAAACTCAAAAACTACTGATCCAATTTCAACCTTTACAATGCTACATTATCACTGAGTGACATAAGAGTGATATATATAAATATCTAGATAAAAATATATAATATATAAAGATAATAAAATCATGAACCGGCGGGCGCTCGCGCACTCTGGTTGCGGGGCGCGATGTGAGCCGAGTGCGGGGCATTATACATTCGCAAGTAATTCACATATGGCATAAGACAGTATTTTTACCACCACCCACCACCATGACCACGCGGACGAACACGCGTGCAAAAGCTAGCGTTAACTAAACTTATTACATTTGTGTTTATAAATACCTAAAAATGCCAAAAAACCGGTATATAAAAATGTCTATCAGAATAATACTGGTATTGTTAAGGATTCCGATAGACGATCTTCGAGCAACGGATGACAGAAGCGTGACACACAGGCGATACAACATTATCGGCAATACAGCTAGGTCGTACTCGCAGCAGTCATCAATCAATTTAGAATGTTAATGATGGTGTGATTTTTCTGTGATAGCAGCAAATGATATGTCGATACGTGAGGCACGTTAAGCGACACGTGTAGGACAATACAGCGACATAATCCAAATAAATCGTATTATCTATAATCCACCATTATTCGGCGGAAACACTCATCAATATCTTCAATAGTAGGCTGCGTTCCTGCTTTATCTAATGATGCCTTAATTCATATTAAATACTGTACATATCATGATGAATGTTTAATTTTCAATTCTTAATAAATTATTTCAAAAACAGATGGAGCACTAGATGGTAAGAGTCACCAACACGCTTTGGTTCAAAATATAACAGGAATAACTTTTCCTTTGAATGAGCTTCAAATAAAATATTTCAAAGTGTTCAACAACATTTATTTTATTATATACGAAGACTTTCACACTCTTGTCGAACCTATCACCTAACAATCCACGACAAAAGCAGCAGCATATAAATTAAAATTAAAGCAGAAAACCTTCTTTACACTTACATTTATCACATATTATAATTTAAAATTGTTACACTAAAAAGTACTAGTCAAGTCCTCTTTTATAACCTACATCGTTTAGATGATTGATAAAGAATTAGTTACAAATAAATCGGTATGAGATTCAAGTCAATAAATGCAAACGTATCATAAATTAGAGTAAATATGTGATATAATTTAGGTTGAGTTGGAAAGACTGACGGTCTTGGTGAAAGTGCAAGCTTCATCAGATTGGTCTGTCAGGACCAGTTTAGAAGAGTCCAACTCATTATTGTTTGCGATGAAATTGTTTACGGCACTCTCAGCTTTTTCTTCTAGAACCTTTGTTCTCGATAAGATCCAGGCAAAATCTGTTGAAGAAAATTGAATTTAAATAAAATATTGTAATAATCTTTCAATCACATTTCAATTGTACCGGAATGGTATCTCTAAATCTTATGATTTAGTCGACTTATGTCAAAAACTACTCCTCGACTTAATTTAAATGGGTCTATATCACAGCACGCTTGTAAGCTGCTACATCTTGGGAATGCGGTTTAAATCCTGAAATAATATTTTCATACACTTCGCTAAATATTTGGTAATCAAATTGAGCTGAGGAATTCCGTATCTACGGGAGGCTTATCAAATTGGATATCAACATATCATTTTATGATATCATTCGATTGTTTTGCCTCAATTAGGTCTTGAATTTTGGAATATCATGAATGGTTTGGATTCGTATTGCGTATTTATAAGGATTATTGATCGACTTAACCGATTAACTAAGGAGGTTATGTACTCCTTACATTTGCACCTGGGTCATATTATTACAGATGCCAAATTTTAGCAGTACTGTATCACGCCTCCCACGAAAATATACAACACTTTATAGATGTTTATATGTATGTATGTATTTATGTATCTGTATTTATATCTCCTAAAATTCTTGTCGAATTTAGACCATTTCTTTTTTACAAGCTTTTATTTAATTTGCAGTGTATGTATGCATATCAGTATGTTAGTATATTTGTATATTAGTTCGTTAGTATATTAGTATCTTTTTTGTTACGGGTCAAATCTTGCAAGCTTAATTAGACCCACCTCTTACACTACAGCGCTGACATTTTGCATACTGGTTCAGTTCCGTTGACGACACATTTTTATGATAAGTATGATCTGCTGCTATGTTGACGATTGGCTCCAGACGAGGGAACTCCTCAACGATTAACAATACAGTTATGAAATTTTATATGTTTCTCAGTATTAGGGCTTTGTATTTAAAGCTTGTGTTTTTAAATATTTTTAAAAAACCTTGTTAATACTGGAAACACACTATCACATAAAGCTTGGCAAACAGCCAGTAATATTTCGAATTCGACAAAATCATTTTCATCGACAAAGAAAATCTACCGGCCATTACAAGGGAAGGAAGGTGCAGGTGACTGATTCCCATACATGGAAATTAAATGTACAAGAAAAAATCACTGATGTTTAAGTCCAGGAACCTTAAACCCAGCACTTTATCAATATTTAGAGTTCATCAGCGTTAACCACAAACAAAAGCAATGGATTGATTTATGTTTTAACAAGTGCCTTAACAATATAGACATAAGCGAAATATACAACGATCGTAATTTTCGACAATATTGCACAACATAATGTAATAAACAAGTCATTATCTATAATAAATATCAAATGTTGAAGGAAGATAAAAATGTTGTTTTTGTTCACACTTTACTAACTCAGGAAAACTGTTATTAATACCGCAGTACAATTAATTTCACTGCACACATCACGACTTTCAAATGCATTTGACGAAGATACCAAATGACCTTTAGTAGTTGAACTTTGTTAAAAGTCGTTTGATGTCTACTTTTTCAATATCTCTAATTCATCAGGTCAGGTCGGGCTAAACGGTGATAGCCTAACGGTTTAAACACCGGTCTCTCGAACGGGAGGTCCTGAGCTGACATCCTGTGCGCATCCTTTAATTTTTAAAGTTATGTATGTATCACAAGATGCGGAGACTTGTTTCGGTGAAGGAAACTATTGTGATCAATCTGCAAACCTCAAAATTGCCAAGTGTCACCTGAAAGTTCTCAAAGTTGTGAGAAATCTATCAGTGTGCAGGTTTACTTTAGTTCCAATGATGATTTGAAGTAATAGTCCTAGTTTAGTAGACCTAACAAATTACTGAACTGCAACTAAATATACAGTAATAGTATTTAGTTTATACAGATCTCAAAGTGTAGAATACAATTCATTTTTTTTTATTCCAACAGCATTCTTACCTCGGTGAGAGTTGGTCGTGGCGTTGTATCTGCAGTTGTAAGCAATGGCATAGCCGGTGTAGTCAGTCGCCAGGATCATTAGATTTGCGTCTCGGACCATATCTGAAATGAATGAAAATTATTTTAAAGTTTTCGTTAATGGTACTAGTAGAGGTAGGACGGTCTTGATGTGTGCATAACGTGCCTCTTACTGCCTCAGCTGTTCATGTCACACCAGCCCCGTATTGTTAATGTCCGAGGACGGCGATCACCCGTTATAAATTTATTTTTTGTACCAAGGCAGACAATCGAGCAGACTAGTCAGCTGATGACCGAAGTGATGACCGCCGCCCAAGGACGTTAGTAACGCCACGCCGAGGTGCGACTAGCGCGGTGCCTGCCTGGAAGGCAGTGAGGGTCCCGCGTCTTGAAGGACATCAAGGTGTCCCCATGCTTTCTTTCCTATATCGTTATTATTGATGCATGAGTCAGCTTGTACCTCCTAATTTATTATTTGCGTCATGTCACATGAGTCACAATTTATTGATGTATTGTTATCGAAATTCTTGTATTTACTTTGATTACTTATTAATGTAATTACACAGAGATTTATGGATGGTCGAATACATTAATTATATGTAATTCAAATGTGCATTTATTCTTTTTGTGTCAAACACATAGTAATAATGTAAATACAATAATTAAATAAATATATCAGGATAACTGACATACGGCCGAACCGACCCCAAACTAAACATTTTTGCTTGTACTATGGTGATCAGACAACTAATACACACATATTATATATTTATAAATATATATATATATATAATTTATGATTTGGATTCCCTGCTGTGAATGCTTACGTTGAGGACTTACTACCAGGTTGCACTATGGGTTGACGGTGACGACTTACCATCAGTTTATCTAAAACAAGGGTCAACAACCCGTGACCAACGAGCCACATGCGGCACGAATACCATCGCAGTGCGCCCCACATAGACCCCATAACAAGATGCAACTTGACGATTTTTGTGATCCTCCAGACTAAGACACATATAACATTTGTGGCCCTCATATAAGAATGGATTACCAAATGAAGGATTTACCTCCTATCTTGAGAGAGACAATCAGCTTGGCCGTGTTGTTGGCGTCCGGGTGGAGCCTGGCTGTGCCCTCGACGGTGTTCTGAACGCCGTTCACGACGTTAGTATTCTTCACAATCACTCCTTCTCCATCAGGAGTGTACTCAGCCTGCGAGCACCCTCCGTTCCGCTCCGACTCTATCGGGTACTTGGACACCTCGTACCATTTACCTGCGTACTGGAAATATTCAATGTTAAGTATACAATATTTTCTCTGATGAAGAGCACAACAAATTGTGTAGAAGTCTTCTAGATAAGAGAAATACAAAGAGCGAAAAGAGACAAGGCTTCTTCTGAGTTATACGCGTTACAAAGTTATGAGGTAAAAATACAATAAAAACATGGAATTGAAAATCCCCTCCTCGTTTTGAGGTCAGTTAAAAACTGAAACAATTAATTTCCAACCGGAAACCATTGCTAACACATTAAACTGACAAAATACTCATTTATACAAGTATATACTGAATGGTTCAGTAGATCAAATTATATTGAAAATGTACATGCATTCGACCTGTGGTTCGGAACGACGCTTTGTAGTGCAACCTTCATGCTCCGCTAACTTAATTGATGACTCATTCAATTCAGCTCAATCATTCGATTCTGTTCAATCATTCACTTTACGGGATTACCGGGACGTTGATTGTGAGGGTTCGGTCACCGCGATTGTCCAATTAACGCTTTCGCCGCTCAATTAGGATCGTCAGCGAATTGTTCGATCAACACCTTATTAGCGATTCTACTAGCCGCTTGGTTTTTTAATTTAATTATATAAATAGTGACAGACGGCTGAACGAGCCACCTGATCTAATAGTGGTACTGTCTGCTGTTAAATACCGTGTCTATCGCCGTTCGGTACCACAACAGACTAAGGTTATCTTCAAGTCATAAGCTTACAGTGTAATAGTCTTACGATCAATCCTAAACATTTTCAATGTAAAAAAAAACTATTTTGAAATATTGATAACGCCACTGGTACTCCTTAGAGATTTTTGAATCCTGAAAATGCATTTGCTTCGAGGAAAGCTTTTTAATACTAATATTTAGTTGAAAATTGCCAAATTTACGTCTAGAATTAAGTTCCTAAATTAATATCAACTTAATTCTTGTGCAAGATTGTGCGGTACAGTTTCATCAAAATAAAGCTATATTGGATATCTGTTCATAGTGAAGCGCCAGCGACCGGCGACTGCAATAAAAGCGACGGCCGGAAGTGACGCGACCACTTGTATGAGTGCTTCAAGTACAAGGACCTGATAAACCAGTTTCATAGGCATATACAAAAAATATACTGTCAACACAGTCTATTGAAAAACCCAATATTGTCTACACACAATTTAAAATGAAATTACTTCAAATCTCTAAGTTACCAATATAGTAAAACGAATGTCACACCATATCATTAAAATATTTCGCTGTATAGTTCCAATTTAGACCAATCGTGACCATAAAAAACCGTAACTTTCAATTTCTTTGCAATTTATGGTATCCGCTCAAGCCCGAGCTACAAGTCTTTTTCGTATTGTTGTATAAGATTCTTAAAAACGCGGTTGCTTGGGGTCGTCGCCGCCGCAGTCGCAGCGATCGGTCGCACTCGCATCATTCGAAACCTACAATAACATCAACCAAAGACGTTAGTAACAACTTCTCGACTCCTAATTAACACTGGTATATTGAATAATAGTTATTGTAAGGTGCGATTTTGTAATATTTCCACAATGCTTTTAGACAGAGTAAATATTAGTCTGTAAACATTATCATGCATGTGCGAACTTTGAGTACCACTGTATTATCACATGATTCTCAGATATTCTGATGGATTCTTGTGGGATTATACTTGTCTGATTTGTTTATCTATATGTATGTTGTTGGCACAGAAATAAAATGTATTTTATGTACATACATTTGTCTCTCATCTAATGTACGTTTGTCTCTTTCATATTTTCATTGAAGCCGACGGTTCCGACAGGGTTGGCCACTAACTCCTCCAACAAGCCGCACTGGAGCAATATTGTAGAATATAAGTCTGCTCTTACTTTTTCTCATGAGAGAAAATATTAAGCTAGGTCGCGGGATATTGGGGTTGAACTCAAATCAATTTAATCATTGAATTATAGGCTATGAGGGACCGCCCGCGCGGTACACACTCTCCAGATCATCAACTATTCCCACATAAAAAACACGTAACTCCCTCGCTACCTTTAAATAAATAAATAAATAAATAATCTTTGGACAACTCACACACGGCCATCTGACCCCAAACTAAGCGTTAGCTTGTGCTATGGTGATCAGATAACTGAT
>DWJZ01006327.1:0-13134 GCA_018249125.1 Asbolis capucinus
GCCCAGTGGTTTGAATGGACTCCTGTAATTCTCTAAGTTATCTGCTGTGTTATGTGTTTTCGATTATAAGCAATCGAAAAAGTTAAACATAGTCGGTCTCTAAGAGGCACAATGTACAGGCAGAAGTACAATGGCAAAAATTTCATGCACTAGAAAAAGTTAAAAAAGATTCTACGTTTAACCTAATTACACCCGTTGTAACTAGTCGGTTGTAATTAATAATTTAAACACATTGCATTGTGGAACGTGTTTATGTGTTGACTGTTTGAAACGAACTAAACAAAACACCAGCCCACATTGCAAGAGAGCTGGTATGTGTCGAGACACATTTTTGTTACTGACTCGACATCTAGTTGTATTATTGATTAAAAATTCCATGTTATACCTCTGAGAGCATAGCGAAGTAGGAAGTTCCACAATTTGCACGTATATTATTAGAAATAATAACAAAGATGTTTTTTTGTTTTTCAGGCTGATATCTGGCGCAATATGTGAGCAACTAGTTTCGACCACCAAGCAACTTAAGTCTTCTTAACCTGCCATCAGTGGCCAGCGGTAACGACTAGTTGCCAGCTACAGTGGACCGTCGATATGCGAAATCATGAAAATGTTACTAACATTCTGCAAATCATGCCAGTAGTGAGTATTTTTGAATTTTGATCAAAGTTCGGCTATCTCTATAAACATGACGTCCAAAAAAAAAATATAAACAAAGCCCTAAAAACCGTTGTTATGCGAACAGTATGTTGTATTAAATTTCTATGGGTGGAGATATCTTGCATATTCTTGATTCAATCTTCGGATGTACGCCTAAATATTACCAAGGATATATTTATTAGAGCTGCACTGAAATCAAATGCTGTAGTAATTACTTCAGCAGTGGTCGCACGGAAAAGCAGTCAAGCGACACTGATGTGTTTAATGTCCGTAGTTAACTGTTTACATAAACTTTTTAGTATGGTAGCGTAACGAAAACCAGCAAAAATGGGTTACCCAGTTAGTTTGTTCTGAAACTGGTATGAAACTATTTGAAGCTAGAACATTCAATATATCTTTAAAAATATATTGTAATGTAAATATATGTAAAAAATATATTTTCAATCATATATATATTGTATGTAAAAAATCTAATATATCTATTTGTTTATTCTATGTCTCTATGTTTGTCTGTTAAAAATAAACTTTTAAAAAATTTGGTTTAAAGAATGTTAATTTTTTACAAGAGATTTATTTTTGGAAAAAATAACATACAAATCTATTTCCAATTTTTTAGCTTTTAATAGTTTCATACCAGTTTCAGGTATAAAATTTCAAATTTAAGATTAGGAGTAACCTATGCGGCTTACAGTATTTATTATATTGTTAAAAATAAAACAGTATTTTTTTTTACAATAAAAAGTTATTTGATTTCTTAAAAATAAAACAGCAATTTATTGTTCTTAAACAATAAAACAGAAGTTTAATTTATTAAACAATAATAAGTTATTTAATTTCTTAAAAATAAAATACTAAATTATTGTTGTTAAACAATAAAGCAGTATTTAAGTTTCTTAAACAATAAAACAGTTATTTAATTTCTTAAAAATAAAACAGTTATTGGATTTGTCAAACAATAAAACAATTTTCAGAATGTTTGCCGGATCAGGTAATTGAACTTTCGAGTTGCAAACTAACTCAAATTATACACAGGATATTGCAATCGTTCGTCAGTAACTTATTTATCTCTGTAATCTTTTACTAGAGTTCACAGTAAACATCCCTGATTCGATCTTGATAAACCACTCACTCACACTTCAAGATAACAAGATGGCCGCCGGAAATTCTTTTAAATATTAGTCTACACACAACCCACAACATATCTTGTGTTCAAGTATTAGTATGTGAAATATTATAATTTTTTAAAGTGTCTGTGAAATATTTTCTGAAAATTTGAGTTTCAAGTTTCATGAAATAGTGAAAAGGAGTGTATAATAATGTGACTAGACTGAGATTTGTCGTTGTTTTGTTTCGGTTAGTACTCTCTGATTCTTTCTGTAATCCCGTGGGAAATAATGATAGATACTTATAATTCTTTTTTGAGCCAATAAAAATATGTTTCCCGGGATCAGAGGTCTCTGTCCTATCCCCAGGGATAGACCCACGATAGTTAAATTGACAACTTTCAACAAAATTAGTCCAGTGGTTTCAACCAATCAAACCTTCGATATCCACACTTACGCAAGAGAAATAAAATGCATATGCACTGTATACAGACCACCGAAAACCAATCAGAATATTTCGCATGCCCACAAGTAAAGGGTTGATCAATCAATTAATTAATCATCTATTTTGCAGAATAAGTTTTACAAAAGTTATTATATTATTCATATACTCCTATCTTAGCGGTAGGCGAGCAAAATTTAATTAAATATAAAAATAATTAAAATTTTAACGGCGAAATACTAAATACTTATTTAATTCAAAGTGTTAAAAATTCAATAAATTATCAGATAGGAAATGAATAAGATGTCAAATAGAATTTAATTTAAATGAATCCCTAGAATTAAATTTTAATGTCGGATAGAATTCATTTATTGAATCATAATTTTAAAATAAATGTTGTGATGCATTTTGCAGTTGGTAGTCTATTGTACATAAATGGAGCCTAACAGAATAATGGTACTTCAGTTTTTTATATCTTTTTTTAGTTACTCTTGGTGTCGGGTTCCCTCTCTTCAGAAGAGAAGAGTGCGTTTTTGGACTAAAATATAATATAGACCTATATAAAATACAGACTAATTAAATACGGTTTATTATTTTCCAGCTGCCTAGAGACGATGTACTGGACGTGCTGTGAGGAGAGGTTTTGCTTCGACAAGAAAATAGCCACATACAAGTAAGTTTTCAAAAATTACTCCTTCGTAATTTTGCTCACAAACTAGCCAAATTAATGCATAAGGTAATCCAGACCTATCCGCCCTTGCATTGTCATTTTAAAGCGAAAGGACTCTGAAACTACCGGCTGATTTTAAAAAGTATTAGAATCGTACATTATCCCTGATAATGTAAACCAATTTGTGAAAAATATCAAAAATCGCGTACCAGCGTACTTTCGCAAGAAATAATTGACAATATGCAGTGATCAAGTACCGTTTTATAGAAGACAAGAATACCTACAAATAAGCCCTCAATGCCATATATCTAAATGTTACAATTATGTCATAATAACTTTATGTAAAAATACTTTTTTCTGATAACTGGTTCTTCCGAAGCAAAGTAGTTGCAGTTTTAGTTGAACAAGAAACAAAGAAAAGATTATCAAGACACCATCCAGAATACGTTTAGCAGCTGACTCAAGCAAGAGAGTATAAATAGCCAGCACGAAAGATAAACATTGTTCGGATTGTCACCACTCGTGCCGGCGCTTCACGCGATTGATTAGTCGAACGACATTTATGTCTATTCGGTACGCGTTTTATGCAGTTGCTATACAGTGGCCGAAACGGCACCTTTTTAAATTTGTACTCACGACTCGTGCCGCTTAAACTGTACCAAGGAAAAGAATATTATAACTTCACGATTACATATTAATAACTATTTGACCATTTCATACTAGATAGTATATAAACGGTTCCGCACGACGTCTGCTTCTACTTCAAGTATCGGATAATGGTATCGGTGTATCTAACGAAGGCCAAGCAAAATTAGACTTTATTACTAGGAAAATAAGGGCAATAATAACTACAGGTATAAAGAAT
This sequence comes from Asbolis capucinus, assembly GCA_018249125.1. Lineage (NCBI taxonomy): Eukaryota > Metazoa > Arthropoda > Insecta > Lepidoptera > Hesperiidae > Asbolis > Asbolis capucinus. The sequence goes on from DWJZ01006327.1 coordinate 3,738, forward strand.
CGATCATGATACTGAGCAAGGTGAAGCTTATCTTGTATCCAGTATTTTTGCGTCGTTTATGGAGCGCGAATTTCTCAATGATATTCAGATGTATTCGTTACAATAACAGCCTATTGGATGCCTCATATGACTTCAATTCTATAATGATAGTAACATGGTGCAGTGCACTCTGTCTCTTTGTCACTCGGTTGTCCCATTTCAATATCTTGTAAGGAATAATTTTTACACAATTAATTTGCGAATTAGTGGAGTTAGTGGCCAATCTCATTTCAGAAGTATATGCGCAAAGGTCTCCGACATGGCATAATTGCCATCTAAAAATAGCAGCGTCCACCAAAGCACGGAATTGCTCGTGAATTATTTGCCACTAGCGGTCACCCATCCTAACCGCGCCCGCTGTTGCAAATTCGATGGAAAAAAAAATTACGGAACAAACCGGCTTATGAGTGCTTCATGATACTCTAATAGGTTTTTCCCGCGGCTACATCCGCATGCACCCTTCAACCCAAAGGGGAGTAAAGACTCCCCTTCTTCAACCACCCTTAAAACCAACCAACCAACATCCATCCACCAACCAACATCACATCTAGTACAAGAATACAAGGTGCCATTTTTACTATACTCGTATATGTTTTTTCGCGTCGATATTTCGATTCAGTAGCATAATCTATGAAATAACGGTGCGAAAAACATGTATTGTGAGTACCCGTAACATAGCATAATGTACAAAGTCCACGATGAATCGAGTTTAAAATCATATGCTGTTCTTAAATATTCGATTATAAAAATATTTTTTCCCCTATTTCAATCCCTTTAACCTTTTTCGCACAAAACAGTAGCCTATATTTTTCCTCAAGTTCAATCCTGCCTGCCTTTATAAAAATCAGTTCAGTAGGTTAGGCATGAATTTCTAATTAAATACTTCACATTTATTATACTAGTAAGGATTAATAAATTATTTAGTCAAATCGCAGCGGTAATATTGATCTTTTTATAAATAAGCTGCATATTGATGCAAATAAACAAAACATGGTTATTTGGGAGTCAAATATCAATAAAATATTATTGTTGTTTATTATAGTGCCCTTTGTAGTAACATTCATTAGTATGCATCTTTTATTTTTTACATAGAATACATTTTTGTTTAGTTATCCCTTATGATGATGATGCCTTAATTACCTAAAAATAATGTAATAAAATTAAACTAAGGGTGCGTTCAGTTTGTATCGTAGGCTTTTTTAGTACACAGACAATCGAAAACGCACTAGGTACTGAGCTCGGGGTAGATATCTCGTCGTGTCCGAGGAAACTCAGAGCTCATTCGGTTTTTATCGTAGATACATAGTAATCTTTAAGCCACATCGGAGTACTTTGGTACTTCAGACTCTTGGTTTGGCCTCTAACCCCTCCATCAATCCATATTAAATAAATAAATATCTTTGGAGCCATATGACCCCAAACTAAGCGTTAGCTTGTACTTTGCTGATCAGTTTGGGGTCAGGTGGCTGTGTGTGAGTTATCTAAAGATATTTATATTTATAGATATTTTTCTTTTAGACCCAGATACACAGAACAATAATTCCTGGTCATTACAATAAAGTTTGACCTGGATGGGAATCGAACCCACGACCTTCGGTGTAGCAGTCAGGTTTACTAACCACTAGAATTGTTGTGATTGGCATCATTGGCGTATGATAAATATGTGTGTAGGAGGAAAATTCGTACGAAAACCAATTCATAGTGAGCGTAGCCAACAAAAATAGGTTTTTTTTGGATCATTTAACTTTTGACCTTTAGTTTTACATTTATTTTTTACTTTTTTCTTATTGAAATTTGCATCTTAATAACTAAGTATGTGAGATAATATACAAAGTGAGTCTGTATACAGTGTACGTAAGAACATCTTGGTTTTATCGACGTAAACAATTGAAAGTACTTGTTTTTTATTTTTATTTTCATGAGACATAATATTTTTTTACTAGCGCTTAATGTGTATATACTTAGGAATTAACGTAAACAAAATGTTATAACTTTCAATCCAAATATCCATTGACGCTAAAATGAAAATATACATATGTAAAATCACATACTAGTATGTTAATTTCAATCAAAATTTGGGGTAAAAAATTATTATTTTAGGAATTCTTCAATTTTCTTTTATAAAATTATGTAAAAATTGTTGTGTATCTCAACTAGAAAGTTTATATTGAGCGGTTTCACAATGATATTATGCGTGAATTCTATCGATTTATGGCCGCCCATTGAGCACGGGTATTTTACTTGAGGAAGCCTAGTGCATATACCACTATGCTGCTGAGCCCTCCGCCGGGCTATGCACACTCCAGTATAGATTTAATAGCATGATGTAGTAGGTAATATCTTTTCGTTGGATGAGCATACCAAAAATATGTTTTAGTCAGCTATTGATACTTATTTTTTAGCGACCTTACCCACTTGGGTCAAAGACAATAATAATTTGTTTATTTGGAGTTCTTCAATCGATACATAAAAATGGGGTGAAGTTCTGTCATGGACATGGCCGTGTATGCACGTCAATAAGTGTATGTAACGTGTTATATTTTTTTTAATATTTTGAAATTTATTTGTTTAAGAAAACAGGAAATGAATTATTGTTTTGTTACAATGTAATTTTATCAATTATATGTCTGTGATAGGAAAAGTACGACACATCGTCGTGATTTACTCGACTGCATTCGATTTTTTACGTTCCCGGCACTGCTGCACTCGGTCATAGTATATTTTTTAATTAAATTTAGGTTATTCTTGAATGGCTTTAATTTCGTATACAGAGAAGAGGTTTGAAAATACAATGTCAAACTTTATCCTCGATTTTGTTATAAGGTTTTTCTGTATCGCCCCCATATGGTGAGAAAAGAGATATTTAAGTTAAAAAAAGAAAACAAAATTTTTGGTTTTTGTCAATCGAAATTGGCCCAGGATTTTTTTGTGCACTTTATCGAGGACATCATGTATAATTTGAATAACATCCTTATTAAGTTGTGTATAACTCATTTATATTAGATATTAACGTACAAAATTCAAGTTGAATAATACAAGTGTAGATGATTTATGGTGTATAATTTTGCGTCATTTTAGTTGTATGTGAGAACATAATTATATTTTGTGTAATTTTGTGTTTTGATTGTGATTTAAAAAAATATGTATTTTGTCAGTTAATGAAAACAAATTAGAGAGGCAGTTAACCGAGTATATTATAAAAATAAGTACAATAGTACCTACAGCTGAGTATTAAAGTACAGTAATAATGTTACAATTAGAGTTTTTTACATTGTACCTGTTGGGGTAAGTAAAGCTATAATAAAAATGTAGCAAATATCTAATAAAAAGTTAAATAAATGTATGTAGGTTTGTTCTAGAAAAAGTCAACAAAAAGCATTTCTGTGACGTAGTAACTCGCAATATCTTATCATCGAATAGTTTTAGTATCCCTTTATACGATTTCAGGGCTGGAGAAGTAATGGCAGGGTCGACTGGGTAACGAATGATCGTGAACGCTCTTTTCACTAAACAATGGTAATAAATACAGCGACTAGCGCTTAACACTGTCGAGATACCGCCCACATGGTACTGTTGCGTGGATGCTGCGCTGTGTGAGTGGAGAGGGAGTAGACCCTCGTTTTACTAAACGATTGGACTATTCCACTTACTCCACAATATACAAGACGTATAGAGGAAAATAAAGAAGTGTTATTTGCTTTTTTTAATAATAGTGGTGTTCAAATATCAAACATGTTATGTTAGTAGATGAATGGATCCGAATATATTAATTATGTCAACTATGTTCGATGTCTGCCTATTATTTTGTTCTCATTTTATTAAAAATCAACGAGACGGATCTGTTGATCAAAAATATGTATATATATCAAAAATATATAAGTTCAAAGTAACAGGTTTTTTGAGTGTTTTTATTTTCAACAATATCTTTTATTTTCTATATTTATCTATTAATTGTTGTAGCAGTCTCGGTACACTATTTTAACTATTTCTAATGTCAGTCTATTATGGTGTCAGTCAGAGATTCCCTACATAGAAGAACGGTCGGATGTATAGCAAAATATTTTTAAGTTCTTAACTTGCACATGCACTCAATATTAGTGGTAGCTTGCACACTCACTTTATGGTCAATAACTCATTGAAAAGCTTAGTTTAAAAACTCAGCAATTATTAAAAGTTCCCCTTAAAGCATTTACACTGATATTGAATGAATTGTATTTATTATTTTGTCAAATTTATTGTTGTGTACAAATATATAATTTGTATCCAAAATAACATTTATCTATTACCGAAAACAACCTATTTATATAAATAATGACTGTAAACTGAAAACGGTAGTCAAGTGTGTCCGTGACTTAACGCGTGAAAAGATTTTCCAAGTTACTCTGAACACTTGATTCAGCCAATCAAATATACCCACCCTCCGGAAAATCTCCCGCGCCTCTTGTCTTTATAAAGACCAGACGACGACGAAGCTGCGGCATTTCGATCTAGCCACCACCTCGGTTGCTTCTCTCCTCATAGTATACCATCAATTGAATATTTGACCACCTCCAAATTTTTTTAAAGACTAGCGAAAAAGTATTTGTATTTTTTTCCAAAATGAGTGGCTCCGGAAAAGGGCTTCTTGGCCTATGGTTGTATAGGAATGGATCTGAGTGGCAAGTTAAGAAAGAAGTTTCCCCGCCCAAAGAACAGCTCAACCAACTGCAACAGGTGTTCCACGAGGGAGAGAAGATTTCGGTAATATTTACAGTCAAGAATCAAGTTGGAGGCCTGGTTAAAGTTCTTTCTGTCTTCCAAGACCTTGGTATCAATGTTCTTCATATCGAGTCTCGGAAATCGGTCACGAAGGCGTCTGCTGTAAGTAATTATTACTACATTACTGAACTATATATTGTATATTAGAGTAAGAGAGATCGAAATGGTCCAGGAGATCAAATGCTTTTCTCTATCTCTCTCTCATACCACACCATCACATACCAATGTTATCGCCGTCGCATGTAAATGTGCTGCAGTTGCATGTTAGCCTCTTAATAAAAAACCCCTGGTTGTAGTGTGGAGGGTTCGCCCATGTTGTGAGGTTTTTCAACAGCAGTGTCAGGCGGAGTCCCAATAGAAGTGACGAAGAGTGCCTAAGGTTGTCCTAATGGAACTTTAACCTTTGTTCCAATGATGTATTGCTTGTGCCAACAGGTTGAATTCCGAGTAACCGGTACGTGATTACCAATTTCATTGAAAATGCGACGTCAAATAATCGATTTTGGAATGAGAATCAAATAATAAGAATACAATTTTAATCGATTTATTCCTGTGACCTTTGAGTGTTCAGTATTTTTTTAGGCTGATATCCTCGTGGACGTCCAATGCGACCTACGTCGTATGGAGCAGTTGAAACGGATGCTAAAACGGGAGGTTTCTGATTTTGAGTTGGTGCAATCTGAAAGTGGAGAAGATTTTGCACCACCAACTCCATTGTCGGCTGCTGCCAGCTTCGGTAAGTGCTCACATATTCCATATCGACGATGGAAAACAATAAGGGCTTTAGAGTACCACATAAAACGTAATTTCTACTAGTTATTCTCATGTGCTACTCTTTTACACGGGAGATAATAAAGGCGTAAACTGATGAGGCACTATAAAGAGTAATGCACTTATTGTTTCCGCAGAAAGGCGCAACTCTTTAGGAGTTACTAATACCGCCCTACTGTTTTCCGTCGTCAATTTTAATATTTCTATGGACACAAGAAGAGGGTTTCTCTTCAACCTAAATGCTGTTGTATTATTTATCCCTATTTTTTATATTATTCGTGCTATGGCGAAATATATGTGATTTTTTTTAAATTCTTGAATATTTCATTATGCAACCATTAATCAAAAACTTAAATCGGATGGATATAATGAAATTATAAATTGTAATAATTGCAATTGTAAAATATTACAAAAAGTGGCTTAAAAATGTGTAAGTACAATTGATATTTACTAGCTAGCCGTGTTTACAAAAAAAAACTAAAATTAATAAAAATATTGATATTTATCACATAGCGTGATAAAATTGTGGCCGATCTTAGTGCATAGACGACAATTAATTAAACGTAACAGAATCCCAATGTTTTTATTACATTTTTTGTTTGTTTGTTTGTGCGTTTGATACTGCTAATCTTAGAAACCGTTTCACTTTTATGATTTTGTATGCAACTCGTGTGTGGCTTTTTCTAATGATTGGATAAACTTGTGATAGTATCGACGAAAAGAGTAAGGGCGTTACTGTTATGACTTACTGGGAATAGTTAGGTCCTTATTGTTTTCCGTCGTCGATACCGTTTCGTTGCAACCCATAACTATCCCACTAGCGGGCTCGAATCACAATGTAAGGATTCCAAGCCATAGTTCACGACGCCGGCCAATTTCCGGAGACTTCACACGCGTTTGAAAACAATGGAGAACTCTCAGGTATACAGGTTTCTTCACGAAGTTTTCCTTTACCGAAGCAAGGTATAATTAACTTGTAATACGCATATAACTTAAATTTGATAAATTCGATATGCACGCAGGATTTCAACGCAGAACCTTCCGATCTAGGGACGAGACGTTCAAATCCTTAGGTTATCAATGCTATTTTATATATAGACTTTGTTTATTTAAATCAGACCACAGAATTGATGCTAGTAACCTAGCTAGCAACCTAGAAAGGTTGCCACGAAAATTAACTCATCTTACATAATAACAGCGCGCTTGTCAATGATCAAAATATAACAAATTTTTGAAAAATATTATATATAAAATTCTCGTGTCACAATTTTAGTAACCTTACTCCGAAACGGTTTTACCAATTTTTACTAAATTTTATATGCATATTCAGTAGGTCTGAAAATCGCCTTTTTTATTTTTGGACAAAATGTGGCATTAAAAAATACATACTACCCTAAATTTTTACCCTTTTATCACCAACCCCTATTTTTAATAGCCATTTTAGTAATTTAATCACTACCTAGAAATATTTTTTATGGCAAACAACATTTGCTGGGTTCGCTAGTGATGTTATAAAATTCTTTATGCACATCATACACTTTCAAAACGATACATTAAAAATTAAAATGAAATAAAGTAGAAATTTACAAACCAATTAAAATATATCTAAAATGTAAGGCCCTATGGTGCAGTACCCAAGTTTCCTCTAGATAGCAATACTTACACCGACTCCGAGGTTATTTATGTTACATTATAAAATATAAGAAAACTGGTTTGTTATTTTACACTAAGGTACCACAAATGTACCTCATTCAATATGAATTACATAGTGTTTGTAATTGACATCAAAACCGTTTCGGAAAGGTGCCATAATAAAAAGGAGAAGAAACGGCAAAAGAAACTCTTCGACACATCTTTTGAAAACAATGCCAAAATACTACTATCATCGCTTTCATAGCCCAACAGTGAGCATGTATCTCCTCATACCAAGGAGCCTCAAAACCTACCTTGACAGGCATTAACTTTTTAACAATTTGTATACAGATTCTGAAATAGGGAGCGATCTAATTAACCTTGTTTGTAGTAGCAGGAGTAGCTTCAACCCATTGTAGCTTAACTGAGCACTAACTTGTACCTTAAGCCTAATGCCTCTCAACCATGCTACTCCAATACTGGTTGTATTCTATCAGCATGGTGGCAGTTGCAGTGATAATGGGAGCTAACTTAGTATTTTTGGTCGTAGATTTCGGTGAAATGCCATGGTTTCCACGCAAGATCTCTGATCTGGATCGTGCTCAAAACGTGCTGATGTACGGCTCTGAGTTGGATGCAGATCATCCAGGATTCAAGGACCCAGTGTATCGCAAACGCCGGGAGCAATTCGCTGCGATCGCCAATAATTATAAATAGTAAGATTTATGCCATTTTATGTAAAAATGTACTTTTAAATGTCTCAGTATAATATAAGTCTATGTAACATAACATAATGTAACATAAATATTTTTTTTGCTTTATTTAGACTCTGATTCATGAAGAATATCAAAAAAATTTGACAAATTTTAACAGCTTTATTTATATATAAACTTATTCAGGGATAATGTAGAATTCTATTAATGAAAATATTGTAGAAATGGACCTGTAGTTTTTAAGAATATGTACAGAAATCTTCTTTAGGTCTAGTATTATTATAGAAGTATAGATAAGGTGGTTGAACACAAGATGAGACCCTGAAGAAGACAGCGGGTTTCCGCTGGATCCCGAGCGGCGTAGATTAGTAGGGACCTATGTCCAGCAGTGGATATCCGAAGGGGATGGATAGGTGAATAGATACATATTATATAGAGATAGGCGCGATATCAACCTCGAGGCGTTTTATTTTTCTGTCTGTTTCTTTGGTTCGATACAACCAATTCTTAGGGAATCGTCAACAGGACACTTAAAAGTCCTTTTTTACCTTAGATAAGTTAGCACTTGCCTACGATCCCGCCTGATGGTAAGCGGCGATGAAGTCTTTGATGGTAAGGCGCACTAACTTAATGGAAACCTATTCATTCTTGACTTGAAGACTTTTACATTGTCATTTATTGTCCATCAGTTCGTTATGAACATTCTTCGCGAGAACTTCAACTTTGATACATCCGCCTAAATGAAAAGAGCATATTCATCATCAGCATCATCTCAACCCGTCACTGCCCACTATTGAGCTCGGATCTCTTCTCTGAATGAGAAGGTTAAGGCCATAGTCCATAACGCTGGCCAAGTGCAGATTGGAAGACTTCACTCACCTTTGAGTTTTGCAAGCTCTCCGGTATGCAGGTCCTCACGATGTTTTCCTTCACTGTTATAGCGAGTGACGTTTAAATATTTAAAACGCACATAACCCCGAAAAGTCATATATGTATGTGCGCCCTGGGATTCGAACCCGGACCCCTCATTAGGCTATCATCGCTTCATCTAGAAACATTTTAAAATATTTCGCTAAATGCAGACATCAGTATAAGGAAAATTAAAGTATTTGCACAAAAAATTTGAACGACTAAAAATATCTTAAATATGTTATTCGCAGTGGCCAGTCAATTCCCAAGGTTCAGTACACGGAAACTGAGATCAAGACCTGGTATGTATATTTTGAACATATATTACGTTTAATGTAAATTTTTTCGTACATCTGTGTGTCTCAACTACCTTTTTGGTTTATAAATAAAAAAGATATATCTATTTATGGAATCCCGTAAGTTAAAAAACTCTAAGGCTTAAAAGAAACGATGTAAGAGTAGGATCATCATCTCATCTCATCATGGCCCACTATTGAGCACGGATCTCTGAATGAGAAGGTTAAGGCCATAGTCCATGACTCTGGCCAAGTGCGGATTGGTAAACTTCAAAACAC
>DWJZ01006328.1:0-13134 GCA_018249125.1 Asbolis capucinus
TGCTCATCACAGAAAAGTTTGACCTGGATAGGAATCAAACCCACGACCTTCGGTGAAGCAGTCAGGTTCACTAACCACTAGACTAACCGGCCTTAATAACAGGTCTTTTTTGCCATAAGTGACCACTCATCATCCATCCCGACCGCGTCCTTTATTGCTTAACTTGGATTATCACTGGAGATCGATATAACCTCGTGGGTTATGAGAGATATTTTAAGATGATTTATTGATATTTACAGCGGAGATGAGCAGTAGTTCGTCGGAGGGCAAGACCAGCTCGTGGGAAGCTAACACTGCGACTCTCCTCTCGGAGGACTACGCTGAGATTGTTGATGACGATCCTGATTACTCAACGCCGGCCGGTGAGATAACATTTCCATGCTATTTTATAGAAGTATCTTAAGTATCTTATTCATTAGACCAGTTGGTCTATCCATGAAAGAGACGCAAGACATCCGCTGAATTCGGAAGCCTCACAAATGCAAAATTCGGAAAACCCTAAGTTCAACCATGGATGCCTTGTGATTGATGTATGGAAGAAAACTTTGAGGTTGAATGCCAGAGAATGTTTAAAAAAAAAAAAAAGTTTGGTGTTAACATTTTAACAGATTAAATTGTTACTGTGCTACGCGTATGATGTGATTGTTAAGAAAACAATAGTAATTTTGTTAATTAATCGATTTATTAATATTTGATCGATATGAGCTTTCGCCAGCTGAATAGAACTGATAATAAGCTGTAAGTTTGATGTGGTTGAGTGGTACAATAGGTATTCAATAAGGGTCAATAAAGCATAAATACTGACTGATTAAAAAAAATATTTAGCCAAATGTTTAATTCTTTAATATGTTATAACTAATTTGTCAATATTCTTGTTTCAGTTCGAGATTACGAATTGGTTCGTAATCAAATTGAACTCACCGGTATCATTGGAGAGGGACAGTTTGGAGACGTTCATAAAGGTATTTGTTATTATTGTCTTTAAAATACTCTTTTTATTAGGAACCAGTGTTCGGCCACGGTTCGTATGTTGATGAAATGCAGCCTATATGTTCATCTAGACTAAGCTAGCCCTGTGCCAAATTTCATTTAGATACGTTCAGTAGATTGTGTAAGAAAGTGACCGCAATGAAAGTCTGAAAATGGCGGAAATTATGGTTTTAATTAAAATTATTTGTAATATTAACAATGGCTTACAACGGAACCCAAATGGTATTTAATATTATGCGAGCGGTCACCCCGATGGTAATGTGCGAACTCACGCGTGTCAACAAATAATGATTTGTATACTAGAGTTTATTGTAAATTATTGCTGAGCCTTTCGATCGCTTAGCGCTCTAACAGTTTGGGATATTTGTTACTCCTTCACGTAAAAACTACTGAACGGATCCGAGAGAAGTTTTGCACAGATTATAGTGTGGAATAACACGTAGGCTGCTTTCTATCAACATAGGGATGTGGGCGTGAACCAGTGAAAGTATTGATAATTGTTTATTTGACCACCTCAATACAAAGATGAAGCCGTATTAGAAAACTAGTCACTTATATCCTGTTGTACGAATTCATCGTACATTATCAGTGAAAAAATGTAAGCTAGCTCAGTGATTCAGCACGACTCGCGGACACGAGACTCAGTTAGCTATCGTTCCCCGGTCGATCGGTCAGTGCGCGCACTTCTGACTTTTCGGAGTTATGTGCGTTTTAAGCATTTTAAATGTCACTCGCTATAACGGTGAAGGAAAACATCGTGAGGAAACCTGCATGGCGGGGAGTTTGCAAAACTCAAAGGTGTCTGAAGTCTGCCAATTCGCACTTGGCCAGCGTGGTGGACTATGGGTTTAACCTTCTCATTCAGAGAAGAGACCCTTGCTCAATAGTGGGCCGTGATGGGTTGAGATGAGATAGTACCCTTAACCGGTCATAACTTTGTCACAAGGCACGTGTAAGGTGACGGCGGCGCTCGCGAACCATCCTTCACTCCGGCGCCAAATGGCGGCTCAACGCGGCGCGGGCACTCTGCCTGTAGCGGTCAAGACCTGCAAGCTGGACGCTGACCTCGACACTGCTGAGAAGTTTCTGGAAGAAGCATGTGAGTAGTGTAGTTTTGTACATTGTGCTATGGTATTCTAACCGATCGAAAAAGTTAGGTAACGGTGAGCGCGGTCGGTTGGAGGATGGGTGACCGCAATTGGCAAAAGTTTCATGAACGCTTCCGTGCTTCGGAGGGCACATAAAGCCGTCGATCCCGGCTGTTGTTGATAGCAACCGTTAAGTCATGTCGGAGGTCTACGGGCGGCATAAAGACATACGACACTTGTCTTGGCCCTTAACTGCTCCACCAATCCGAATTGAAGCAGCGCGATGGAGTAAGCTCTAGGCCTCTTCAGTATGAGGAGAGACCCGTGCTAAGTAGTGGGCCATCGATGAATTGAAGCCATGTTATAGTATTTATCAGATTAGTGATTTTTTAAATTCTATTTAACATTGCACTCCAGTAGTTTGACCTTTACCGGACAAACACGAATATATCAACAAAATTACCTACTATTCTGATTTTGAAATAATTAAACTAAATAGACACTCCTTATTTTTTATATTAATATCAAACATTTTACTACCGAAAAAAACATAAAAACTGCGAAGAGATGTAATAATGGATTTAGTAAAAAATCCTCAATTATGCTCAACATGCAAAGTCCATTGGGTCGTATAATAGGACAGCTAATATTGTTTTTATTTTCTTTTTCAGATATAATGCAACAATTCTCCCACCCGCATATAATTGGGCTGGTGGGTGTGTGCAGTACTCCGCCGATATGGATCGTCATGGAACTGGCCACGCTGGGGGAGATGAGGGCTTATCTTCAGCAGAATGCTCATAGGTCAGCCCCAATGTTATAACAGGACATTTTTCAAATGGAAATAGCATATAATTCTAGTGTTCTAGGTTGATAAAATGTAGCCGGTCATTCTGCAGACATACCAACTATCTCCATAAAACACAGGTCAAACCGTCACTACATAGCGAAACAGTTCGCCGTGTAAAACTTACAAAAACCTACACACTTCTACTCTTTAATCTTCTTTCTACTTCGGTAGCCGTTTTTATTCTTCTTCTTTCTTTGTAAACGTATGTATATCGTGTCCAGGCTAGAGACCTGCACGCTGGTGCTGTACATCTACCAGCTGTCGACCGCGCTCAGCTACTTGGAGAGCAAGAAGTTCGTGCACCGTGACATAGCAGCGAGGAACGTGCTCGTCTCAACACCCACCTGCGTTAAGGTATGTCGATTGTATCCAATGTGATAAGATACAAAATAAGGTACATTGTGATTCAATAAAAATAAAATATAATACACACTATATTGCGATTAAATACAATTTCAATACAATAGAGTTCATTGTATTTGAATAGTAATATAAGATTGAGTTTGAAAACTTTGATTACAAAATAATTTTCAGTCTTTAAATGGCAGGAGATTTAATTTAAATAAATTGTTTTTCGCATTTAATATCGATATTTTTACCCTGTTGCAAAAATATTGCTTGTCAAATTACAACAAATCAAAGTTACAAAATACAGCTTACACAGTTACACTACATAATGGATAGATTCATTTCACATTGTATGATTGAAGTAGTGTAACGAAAACGCACTTACAAGATTTTTAAACTATACAAAAACCAATATCAATGTTACAGTAAAATGTGGTCCTTCGAGCCGGTGACTGATCACTTTATCAATATTATTATACTGTAAATAGTGTTGTTTGTTCCAGTTGGCAGATTTCGGTCTATCGAAGATGGTGGAAGACAAGTCTTATTACAAGGCGTCCCGTGGGAAGCTGCCCATCAAATGGATGGCTCCGGAGTCCATCAACTTCAGAAGGTTCACGTCAGCATCTGATGTCTGGATGTTTGGTGAGATATTACAATAATTATTAATACTTAAATCATAAATAAGTGTTCTTAAGAGATCAAAAGAGCTACAGCGTGGTCGGTAGGAACAAAATATTTATCGCACTCAGAGCCATTACTGTAGTTAATTTAAGTATAACTCGTTGTGTCGCGATTTAAGTTATTCTTAAAGATTCGGAGTGTAGATGTGCTCACTTCTGGGTTTTTTAACATATTTATTTATTTAAGAATCGATTTGACTACAGCTAAGATCTCGCAGGCTTTGTGTTGAGAGTTTATAATAATATTAAATAAATGTCTCGATACAACTAACACACGGTTACCTGACCCCAAACTAAGCATTTGCTTGTACTATGGTGATCAGAAAACTGATAAACGTAGAAATATAATTCTAAACACATCGTTATATAGATATTTACACCCAGACACTCAGAACAAACATTCCTGTTCATCACAGTAAAAATTGACCTGGGTGGGAATCGAACCCACGGCCTTGGGTTTAGCAGTTAGATTCACTACTCTACACACCGGCCTGTCATGTTTGTGAGACTGTTTCATACTTAATAAGCTCTAAAGTGCGGTGGAGTATGCTTTGCGCCTCCTCAGTCACGAGGAGGGATCTCAGTAGTGTGTGCTCAGTATTGGGCTATTATTGGATTGAAGCCAAGTTTCAATACAGTCTATTTGTATTCCCAGGTGTATGTATGTGGGAGATCCTCATGCTGGGTGTGAAGCCGTTCAGTGGCGTGAAGAATAACGACGTGATAGGCAAGCTCGAGAACGGCGAGCGGCTAGCGCTGCCACCACGCTGTCCGCCACGGCTATACTCCGTGATGTCCCGCTGCTGGGCCTACGAGCCCTCGCAGAGGCCTGCCGCGCATGCCCTCAAGGAGACCTTGCAGTGAGTAAAAAATATTTTTGAATGTTAAAGGGGGAGATGATAAATTATAAAGCAGTAGTTGTTGAATGTTAAAACGATAGAAGAGTGATGTAGAGTTTTCTTAATAAAAAAAATATTATGTTGTATCACGTGATAGTCCGTCCGTCTGTCATGTACGACTAGTTTTTAAATTAATTGAAGTGTTGTGATGTTGTTGGATTTTCAAATTTAACTAATTTGTTAACTCTATATTGGATATTTACTCATGGCTAGATTAGATTTATGCTGCTTCTGTAGAAATGAAATGAGTACTAAAACCAACATTATGACGTATATGATATATATTCCAGTGAGATACTTCAAGAGGAGCGTAGCACAGCGTGGGATACAATGCGGCGGGAGAACAGGCGTGTGGCGGCCGCTTCGTGGGGGGACGAGCCACCGCCGAAACCCGAGCGACCTGCCACCAACTTGGGAGGTACTCCGCCCCTTTAATACATTAGATATTATCATCGAATCGCCTTGTATTTTTTTTTGTTTACATCAGTAAAAAAATTCCTGTAAGACCTTGACTAACCTTAAGCAGCGACGCGAAGGCGCGTGAAGCTTTATCTGAGTGAATTGAGGCCAATATCTAGGATACTCCTAAATCGCCTAAATTACAGATACAATAGTAAGTTTATTTTTCTCCTTATACAGGTGTAGAGGGCACGACGAGCGCCACAGGACCAGTCAGCTCCACCGCAGGAGTCCCGCAGACATACATCGTGGCGCAGAACCCGCAAGTGTTGGCGCACCTGCTGCGGGAGAACCAGGCGCGCGCAATAGACCCGCAGGCCTACACCACGCCCGCATCGGTATTCAACACCGTCGCCGTTGACTTCGCTCCGGAGAACCCCGCGGGACTACACACCGCCCCCATCCCGGCCGCAAGCCTTCACCGCCTCGATCCCGTTGTCCCCCCCGAGCCCCCTCTCACCCTAACCGGCGTCGTCGACTCCACCGGCAGCTGCGACAACCTCTGCACCAACCCCGAGCCGGAGTACGTGAGCCGCGTGCGCTCACTCGAAAGGACACCCCGTGGGACCCTCGCTGACCGAGCTCCCGTTCGCGTCGGGTCCCTCGAGCGCAACCCCCGCGTCGCCCCCTTCCCCCGCCAGCATTCGGTCCCCGCATCTCCTCCCCCTCGCGCCCGCCGTGAGCGTGACGTCGGCCAGTTCTCGGTACAGGGCCAGCTGAACGCGCAACTCGCCGCGAGTGTCGTCAACAAGATGCGTCAGCAGCCCGACCCGCCGCTCGTCGAGGAGATTTACGACTTCGGCGGCGATAACGTCAAGAGCTGCGTGGCGGTCGCGGCAAAGAGCCAGTACCGGCCGGTCGCAGTAGGGGCCCACCCAACTTCGTACGCGGTTCCGGTGGGGGTCGTCCAGGGGGTCCAGTACTCCCCCAAGCCGGGGTTGATGAAGCAGACGCAGTTCCGCCCGACCGGTTCAATGTCGTTCGCGCAGCCGATGTTGTATCGCGCCCAAGTGTCATGCTCGCAGGCAAGCCAATCGGCGACCCCCGCGCCAGCTGTGACCGCTGCGGCTCCTGTTACCCCCGCGACCCCAGCGCCCCACTCGTCCTCCTCCCCACGTCCCATGTTCGTATCTGCGTGTTCGCTGGACACAGTATACACGTCGCGGCAGGAATGCTCGCCCCTTGCGGCTCCCCCAGCCCAGGTGATTCGAACGCACGCTGTATACACAATTTTATATATACTTGTATACAATATATTATGTGCACTGAAGCATGTTCATTGGCATTTTTTTTATTGTTCAAAATTTTTTTTGTAGTATATTTGAATGAAATCACGGTATAGTAGTGTATGTGTAGATATTACGTTTTGCGTTCGCATGCCGGCTGCCGCCGATACTGTAGTTTGTATTGTATGATACGTCATCAGCGGGGGAGACTAAAACGTCGCTCTGCGAATCAATATTTTTGTGTGTAATCCTTATTTCGTCCAAATATTTTTTTATTCACTTCACTGGTACAGGTATTGGTACTGGTTGTTTCAACAAATGCAAGCAATGTTTGCCGTAATAATTAGCACAGTTAATTTTAAAGAGAGTCCAAAATAAGGTTATGGTTATTACATTGTTAAATTGTTTTTAATTTCAGTTTAAACAATTTAATACTTTTATCTAAGTGTCATTTGCCTCCGTGGAACAGACATTTTTCGCATTAAAATTATCGCATTTAATTTTCAGTATTGTGTGTTAATAATATTTAAATTTTGTTTTATTATTTTTTTTTCCACTTCTGAAATGCACAATATTATATATTTCTTTCACAGTTCTAAATAAATGAATGATTGTCCATGTAAATTTATTCCATATAATCATTGAATGCAATAACATTCTGCGGCCAAAATTGGCCCTTCGAGCCAGATTGTTTTTTAGTAATATAGATCCGTAACTGTCTTATCACTGTGAAGATTTCATAGTAATAATATATGGACGAAATATATGTATATCAGAAAATTTTAAATGGTTTGTTTTAAGAATGGTTAACTAATTAAGATATATATGTATATATAAATTTAAATACATCGGTATGTTGGTAACATGTATATAACGAGTCGACGGTTGTCCATCCATCCCATCCTAGATAATTGTGATACAATCCATGTTTTTTTTTTCCAGACGTATTGTGTGCCCGATGGGTTTCTCCGGTAGAATTTGGAATTTTTATTTTTTTTATTTTTAACTTTTTTTATTTATACTTCGAATCACATGTGAATCGTTGATTTGGGCTGGTTTGAGCTTTGAGAAGTTTACTGCTTAGTTAGATTTTTGTTTTTTTTTTAAGCTTTCGCCTTATAAACATTGCGTGATTTTTATTATATATTTTAAATTAAATATTTGAAATGTAATTCATACAAACGTTTCACATGTGATTTTTTTAAATAAGGAACTAACTTTGTATTCCATCATTGAACAGAACTCATAATTTTGGTATATAACGGTATTTGTCCTAATTAACATATTTGTCCAGATGTACTAAAAACCCTCATCACTTTGTAAAAATAAACAAAATTGGTACTAACTACAAGGTTAGTTCTATAATATTCACCACAGTATAACAAACATTTGTATATAACTGAAAAAATATTTTGAACTAATAACTACCCTCGTTTTTCAGCGTTGAAAAAAAAGGCATTGAACAGAATTCCACAACAACACTTATTCACCATTAATGAATACATTATTGTAATATAAACGACAATAAATTACAATTTGTTTGGCGACCTTATCACTAACAGACTTATCTCTTCCAAATATTTACAACAGGAGAATTTAAAAAAATACATTAAAAGAACATGATATAGCGCACAAAAAAATGTTACAAAAGAATAATTAATTACAAAACAAAAACTTTACATTGACAAGTTAATAAATCAAAGCATCTAAACAAAGTGAAACTTTAAATAACTCAAAAATTAATCGTCAGATGTCGCTCATTCATATGAGAAGCAGCAGCATTTCAATAAAAAAATAACTTTCAAAATCGGTAAAGTCAAAAGCTTTGTCTTACACATACAAAAGGGTTGAGAAATGTATACTAGGTGCAAATTCGATCTGGAATTAATAACAAACCGTTGTCTAGCAACCTGCGAAAAACAGGGGAATTAAACTTTTTGTTGTGTTATGCGTTATTAACTCTTTTGTACCATTACATTTTTAAAAACTACTTGTAAATCATACTATTTGCTTGGTGACAAATGCATAAAGTATATTAAAACGAAAATCAATATATTATAAAACAAAATACTTCAATAGGTTGAAAGGTTGCAAATTCCTTCATGAAATTAAGGATGTCAGAGTATGTATTTGAGAATGATGTAGTGTGTTGTTAATTCTTTTTGTGTGGCTGGTATGACTATATTTATTTGTATTTTTTACTTGTTCTTTGATCAAATACTTAGTTTAATAATTAATTTTCAAAAATATAATAAGTAGTTTAGTGAAAAAAAAAACCTCATTTATGTAAGTTGGTGAAAACCCTACAAAAGATTTTCTGTGGTTTTTTTTAAACATTTATTCCGGATCGAAGTTGCACCAAGTATAGAACCTCATCTTTATTTTGAAGTCGATTTAGTAATAGTACATAAAAGTAACAGCCTGACAGCAGCCAGTGAAATAGAATTGCAAAATTTTGAGAAAGAATAAATTTTCAAATTTAACCATATTTAAGTGAAATACTATTTTACACCAAGCTTACTTATACACTAGTGAAAATCGCACTCAAATTGATTAAGTCGTTTCTGAGGCGAGTGGTTATCAACGCACTGACCAATAGACAATAATAAAAACGATTTACTAAACTATATTATTTGTTATACTGTGGTTGAGTTAAGTGGGATGACTATAAATATCAACGATATATATTTAATGAATAAAGTAAAGTTACTGAAATGTTAATAATATTCCATCATTTATCAATTGATCGAACGAAATTCGAAAGTCATTTCCGCTGTTATATTGTGTTCAGTGTCAGTGCTATAGTCTATCAAGGTTAAAAATGCATATCAAGGTCACCCACACATATGATGTGTTGTAATAACACAACTTGTTTTTAATGACACAAATTGCCACAATCAGAGTCAATAATAGTTATTTAAATAGAAAATATGTAGACTAATAATTTATACAAACTCTGTAATTTTTTCTTTTATGTTGTATTCTGTGCAGTAATTACCGCGTCACAAGAACATCGGGTTCTGCAAGTGTCGGTAATGACTTTGAGGTGCATTTTTGATCTTGATATAGTACAGAGTAATTTGAACTGTATGTTTATGGGTGCAGAGTCCAGAGTTGGACACGGAGCAGGCGGTGGAGCGGCGGCTGCTGGCCGAGCTCGCGAGACAGCAACATCAGAGCGAGGAGGATAGAAGATGGCTGCAATTGCAGGAGGATAATTTGGTTAGTTGGAGCTGGGGTGTGGGTAGATGTTCTAAAACATTTTTTTTTAAACAGTTCCAAAACAGTATATGAACTGAAGTTGTGTGTAAACGACTGCTACAGTTCAATGTAAACCGCGGCGGAGTAGAGTAAAGGCATTTCTCAATATAGTAATATTTTGATTACATGTTTTAGAAGCGTCTATCCAACGTGCAGCTGGTGACTCCGCCGGCGCCAGTCGAGGAACAGGAGAGGACGGATGCGACAATGGCGCCCTCTGCCGCGCACGACGGCAAATCTAGTCAACCGCTTTCCGGTAAACACAAAATTATAATGTATTCCTACCCGTACCCATACTGAAACACCCACATTTCTTACGAGTAACAGCCCTCTGCTTCGCTCTCTTATAGGTAAGGGTAGTAGAAGGGATTGTTTGTGGAGCAAAGAATCAATTTTAACATAAACTTAGCGTAATACATCGTAGCGTAAGACACAGACAAACAGACTAAAAATATTGTCTAGGGCTATATTTTTACTAAAATCACCCATCTGTAGTTTTTTCGAATTAATCTTCCATGTACAGACAGCGATCAGTTACGGATTTATTATATGTTTGATTGCGTGATTTGTGCGCGTGATTTGTTGATAAAATGCCTGTATAGTCTAGACGATATCTCTTATATATTTGCCAAATTTCATTTGGATCCATTCTGTAGGTTTTACGTGAAAGAGGAACTAAATTACATCCATCAATTCATCGTCGTACTTTAGAATTTATAATATTAGTAGAACTAAATTGTATTTGTATTGTATTGTACAGCGGCGAGTTCCTCGGAGACCAGTCCGGCGAACACCGTTAATTCCAAAGAGAGACCACCAAGTGAAGACAAGGTAATATTACATATTGTTTGTGGGTTATTACTGTTTCTTATTACTAATCTTAATTTAGTCCTGATTGTGAATAGATTAATGATTATCTCTCTAACTTTTTAACTTTTGTACATAGTCATTGGCTAAAAGTACATTTTGCTACCCCAAAAAATTGGTCCTTCGAGCCAGATTATGTTGTAACAAATTAACGCTTAACACTAATGTTCACAATTATTTTTTTCTCATAGATGCCTTTCAAAATTTTACTAGCTGTATGGAGTTCTTGCAGCACATTTCTTTTAAGATTTCCAAAACTTATGCGTGACCTACTTGTGTAATTACACGTCAACGTAGATTATCCTTTAACAAGCTCGTGTACCCCTGGGGGTGTCTAGCTGGAGCATCCTCCTGGGTACCCCTGAATACCAAGTGGAGCGCTGGGAATCTTGCCATGTACCCCTTGGTGGTTCAGTTGAGGGAAACCCAGGGGGTCTTAGTTTACTATAAAGACGCGTGTGTATGTCAGTGCGGTGCACCGGGCGAGCCTGTGTACTTGTCGACGACGGCGGTGGTGCGGTGCGTGATGCGGCTGGCGGCGGCATCAGTCCGCGGCGCGCCGCCGGCGGACGTGCTGGGCGCGGTGCGGGCGGCAGGGCACGCATTGCGCCGACTGTGCGCCACTGTTGACAGGCTCGTTACCTTGTATCCACCGCAGGCGCAGAGGTACGATAACTTACACATTCACTCTAAGTATAGTTCACTAATGTACTCACCTTACTGCTTACTTACATTAACTATCACTTTTTACACTCACTCGTTCATTCATTTTCCTACTCTGTGTCTTAGTTTACTATAATGTTCTTTGTTATATATCTGTTTTTTATCTACTCTCATTCATTCTGTCTCATTCGTTTTCTCTCTTATACACTCTTGTTCACTCATTCTCATTTATTTACTCCCAATCATTCTCTGTTTCTCATACCCCTCACTTATTTACCCTCATTCCTTCACTCCCACTTGAATAGGTTACTTACTTACTCGTACTCATTCACTCATTATCACTCTCATCTCACTCACACATTAAAATTAAAAATATTTCAGCTACTGAATATTTCAATTTACTGTATAAATGCTATTGTATCAGGGAGGTTGAGATGGCGCATCAGGTGCTGAGCAAGGACATGGCGGCGTTGGTGGAGGCGATGCGGCTCGCCATACAATACGCCAACACCACGCTGCACCACGACTATACCAAGTGAGTCATTTACTACATACACAAATATTTATTAAAAGTTGATTTATTTAAAGTCCTACTTAAAACAACTCTAAGCTCTACACAAACGCGCGACAGAAAGAAGAAAGATTTATTTCAGTATTTTATTAAGGTAAAATGATCAAACAAAATTCAATGATGGGTCTTATGAACTCCAGATATATCAACGACATACTTACTACTTGAAGATGGGTGACAGAAGAATAGAGAAGATGACTAATAGACGGGGAAATAGAAAAGAACTGGTTCTCTATCACTGCGAAACACCTGTAACATAACAAAGAAAACGTTTCATATTTATATTTTCAACAATGACGAATGTTTGACTGACACATTTTAGCTAAAAATCCAGTCTATATCTGTACCAATTTTTATCAAAATCAGGTGAGTGTTTTAGGCATGAAAGCGTAATAAACAGATAGTCAATTACTTTCACATACACAATATTAGTTGGGATTATAAATACTCCATCGCCCTTAGGAGTATGCTGGCAGCAGCCCACGTGCTGGCCATGGACGCCAAGAACCTGTTGGACGTGGTGGACTGCATCAGGGCGCGGCACCCTTCCGTGGACTGGCGTTCCGCCCTGCAGCCTGAGGATTATCCTGACAGCCCGCCGCACTCCATCACACAGGTAAACTCGTATTATATAGTAATTGAAAATGCCTTCTCTTCGCTTCCGACGAGCCTGTGACCAAAAAAAAGTAGTTACAGTAACATAACTGCAACAGGTAGACATAAAACTGTAATGCGTGCGCGATATGAGGATTTTAGATTACATCAAAGAATTTTTCGTATGGATTCCTAACGTTTTTGATAATATTTTATAGCCTATATGCATCAGGAATGATTTAGGATTAAAATGATAAAATAATTTTTCAAATCAGCCTTGTACTTTTGGAGCGTATTCTCCGTAAATAAATGGTCAAATCATTCCTTTTTAAATTATGAGTATAGATAAAATATCTGCTAAGGGAAGAAGGTGAAATGAAATATAATTGGAAATTAAATGAAATTGTATTCCATTCAAAGTTGGTAAAAACCAACATTTTTCGAAAGTCGAAACTTCTACAGCGCTTCAAAAAATCTCTATTAGTAATCGACCACGTGCGTATTCTTAGTATACGTATTCTGGTTAGTCCGAGATTGACGACCTTTCGTATCCTCCGACGCAATAGGGTATTTTACACTATATGAGAAAAAATCTCAAAATATACATTTGAGGTAGCTTAGGCAACAAGCAGGTG
>DWJZ01006329.1:0-13132 GCA_018249125.1 Asbolis capucinus
ACGTTCGTATCGGCGGTGTGCTTACGACGAAGCGGTGGATACCCGCCGTGCGTCGGCTCGTTCGATGATGGGATGGGCATGGGGGGCCAAAGTGTATCCTATAGAATACTCAGAGGCTGGCAACTCTGTGCATGTGCTCAAGCCTTTGAAGGTTGGTTTTAACCAATTCAGGGTCACCAATGAGCCTTTTGACACGCCTCTCCATTGAATCCAATGCTGACAAGTGACATTTGGCAGCACCAGCCCATATATGGCAGCAGTACTCCACACAAGATGGGACCAGAGTCTTATAAAGGGTTATTAGTTGTGGTGAGAAGTACTGCCGCACTTTTGCTAGGATACCTAATTTGTTAGCTGCTGCTTTAGCTTTGGATTCAATGAACCTGGAGCCCTCTACTCCAAGTAACTGAAGGCGGTCGGTGTATTCCAAGGATACCCTGGAAAGTAGGAGTCAAGATGAGCGGGCTCCTTTTGGCGGTGAACGGGCACGCTTGTGTTTTCGTGGTGTTGAATTTCACTAGATCTGGGTCAAAGAATCAAGGAATTTCAATTCTGATACAGTTCAGTGAAAAAATTGATGCTTACGTTGAATGTTTGTAAGTTGAGGTTTTGGGTCGAAGAATCCAAGAACCATGATTTCATTTTCAGTAACATAAAATGTTGAAGAGGCCTAGAGCAAACTCCCCTACGCCACACAGCAAATTTTTGTAGGGGCAATATCAATAACAACGTTAATAAAAAACGGAATTTATTTAATAGTTCTCGCAAATTATTTTCTCTCTTGCAAATCGTTATTTATAGAGCTGCATTCTGTTAAACAAACTAGATTTACCTAGATGTTGTACACAGCTATTCCATTAATATAACCCACTATATTATGAGACCAGAACAGTTAATTTTAAACTATCGAGAATGCTATTTTTCAATGTCTACATGCTTACCTTAAATTTATTATTGTAAGTTATAGATATTTTAGTATACTAACGAATTTAAATGTGTGTATTGATTTATATTATTAATATTAAGTTGTAGACGCACGAAGTAGAACATTGTTGATATTATGTTACAGAAAGTTTATTCGTTTTAAATAAATAACATTATGTGATAAAAATTTGTTAGATTTAAATAAAGAAAATATTACCGTAAAATTATCTGATTTCAATAAAGAACATCATGTTATATAAAAATTATCAGATTTAAATAAAGAACATTATGTTACACAAAATTATTCAGATTTAAATGAAGAATGTTACCAAAAATTTATCAGATTTAAATGATGTTACAGAAAATTTATCAGTGTACCTGTTATACCGTGAGAATGTCATTGTGAAAAGTCAGAGCTCGGTTGTTCTCCAAATACCTTGCCTGGTGGGAGATCTCCCCTATTCCAAAAAAGGGTGTTGCCTTTGATGCACAGAAATGATTAAACATATTTGTCATTCCCACCTACCAACTTGCCTGCTGTTACTTAACTCTTTCAACCAGTTATAATGAAGGCAAGCTGCTGAGCTATAACCGCTTCTCTTGGTATATAGCTGGTGATACCAATACCTAGCTCATAAAACCTTAACTATGTCTATACAAATTTTACAGCTTCAAATGAATGCTGTTGAAGAATTGTAAAATGTAACGGCAAATTGCTAATTGCTGGTAAAGTAGATTAATTAATTTATTTTTATTTCTCTTTTCTTACGGGATTTATATTAGTGATAAAATCATGAAATGGTTTTCTTGTAATAAATACGAGTATATATAAAATTGAGGCCAGAAAATTTGTTGACAATTATGATGAAAATTGTAAGTTTAGATATTGTCAAATCGATTAATAATAGCTTAATTTTCGAAAAAAAGCATTTTCATATAAATTTGTGAAATATTGAAAAATATTTTAAGTAATAAAATATATCGCCGTCGGAAAACACTAAGAAGGTGATTCTTTAGAGTAACTTAAGACTTACTCCTTTATATGGAAAACAAAAGGGCGTAACTATTTAGTAACTCATTAGAGTTACGTCCTTATTATTGTACGTATTGTACGGAAAACATAACTCTTTATACTAACTCAACGTCCTTATGTTTTATTTTTGATATATCGATTTTAAAATATCAAATGTTTCCACTTGTTTTTAGTAGATCGTAACAAATTATTGTTTATTGATTTAGTAATGAAATTTAGTTACATTACTTCTCACTAGATGGCGGTTCAGCAACACTTGGCTCAAGATATTAAAAGCCATCGGAAAAGATTATAAAACAACTTTCATTAAAGATTAAGTTTGTAGAAAGCTAAGATATTTTATTTCTATAGTTTTAATGAAAATAAATGTTCATCCAGCTTTATCTTTTGCATTAAATAACCAATCCTAAACCCTTATAGAGTCGTTGAAGGCGTCAAAACGAATGGTATAATAAAATATAGGGATATGCAAATACATAGATAAAGAAAGATAAAAGAAGGTTTACTTAACGATCTAGGATTGCGTCGCTCCAAGTAACTTGTATAATAACTTGGTAGCCACTTTAAGCGTAACAGTTATAGCTTAAAATGAACTAATCGAAGCAGAAATTATATGTAAATTTGCTCAGTTATTCGCTGGAAATAATAGTCTATATCTTTATTTTGAATATAGAACTGTCGTTGATTCGAAAATTTGCTTGTTTTATTCATATTTTGAAATCTGTTTACAAGGGAAAAGAAATCTGGGACAGCTTACATCATTTCTAAAATTCCAGTGTACAAATTGGCGAAGGAATTTCCAAAATCTGTCCGTCCGTTTTTGAGTTTAACCATTTTATATTAACATAATACTACTCTGGAACTCCTTGCCTACTGAGTTGAGACGGGCACCCAGCAAAATCTCCTTCAAAAAGCGTTTGCGAGAGCATTTCCTAAGCTTTTGTATAATTTTTATAATTTGTAGCATATTGCGCACTTTAATATGTTTGCATGTTTATATATTTAGTATGTGCATTTACATGTATATATATATATATAATGTTATTTTTTGCTTATTGTATTACATTATTGATATATTGCTTTAATTTTGTATATTTATAACATAATTCAACAATGATAAAACACCTTCTATCATCTTTCTCCACATCCACCCAGGGTTGACTGGTGAACAATGCCATTAGGCATTAAGTTTTACCCGTAGTTTCTTCTGATAAGAGGTGACATAAATATGAATAAATAATAAATCTCTTTGAAATATTTTTATGAATATCGTATTAATAGAAACAATGAGATTTAAATGTAAATAATTATGAGTTTTAAATGAACATTATAATGAAATTTAAATGTAAATAGTGTTGAATTTTAAATGTACATTTTAATGAGATTTAAATGTAAATAATGATGAGATTGAATACCAGTTGGAAAACCGATATTTTTTAGCATAAAAAACCGAAACCATGATTAATTTAACCTGAGCTCCTACGCTTCAAAAGCAGGGCGTACTATAGTATAAAGTGAATTATGAATATAAAATTAAACTATAAAAGTCACTTCTGATGTTTTTATTGCACTTGCAAACACTTCTGTGATGGAATAAGGAGAACGGATACATTTTCAATTATAGAGAGGAAATGGTTGATGAACTGCAGAAATGTTAGAGTTAAAAGATTTATGCTTTTACAGCTAAGAAAATATGAATTTATAGGTCTTTATATTAGATGTTTTACGCTTTTTAACTCGGTTTTGACTATTTTTTGTATAAAATAGTACTTGATGGTGAAGGTTTAAGGTGAAGATGATGAAAACTATGAACTATCGAAAACTTGTGTTAATTTACGAATGCAAAAATACATTTACCAAAATCAATTCAGTTTCACACTATCAAAAACAGATAACTAAATATTAAAAATTCAAAATCAATCAATTAAATATCTAAAAAAATACTCAAAATTACATTTATTTAGATACAGTTAAATATAAAGATAGATATAGTTTTAGTCTCCTTGACCCAAAAACCCCTAACTTCACATTTTGAAGAGTCATGACGAGTAAAGAAGACGATAGAAAAACAAATAGAAAAGTCTTAGTAATAAAATTAAATTTGACCTCTATAAACGCATGTTAAACGAAAGCTCACGACTACCCAATGCTCTCATTAGCTCCATCACGAGCAACAAAAAGCTAAATACTATACGAGGTAAACGCGCGTGCTCTCCCGCACTAACGGACCAGTGGCAGCACGCGCGGGTAGTGCATCAATTACGAGGTCGTGAGCACCCGCACTCCGGCCGATATAAATAAAACTAGCCACACGCTACAATTTCACAGTGGCGAAATACGAAATGTTACATTGAGACTAATATTACAAATATTAAAAATGTGAAAATAACTCTATGTGTTTGTTTGTTTGTGTTACGCTTTCGCGTCTACACTATCAGCAAAAGGCTAAATACTATAGGAGGATTTGTTAAACGCGCGTGTTCTCCCGCACTAACGGACCGGTGGCAGCACGCGCGGGTAGTGCATCAATTACGAGGTCGTGAGCACCCGCACTCCAGCCGATATAAATAAAACTAGCCACACGCTACAATTTCACAGTGGCACAATACGTACTATTAGATTTAAATTCAAATAAATATGAAAAATATAATAAAATTACGAATCTTTAAAATGCCGAAATAACGGTTAGACGCGCGTGCTATCTACCACAACACAGGTTTTCGAAAAAATGCGATATCATGTTCTAAGGCAGGGTGAGCAAACTTTTAAATTAAAGGGCAAATTTTAAATTTGATTTTTGCTAGAGGGCTGCAAAATGGATCAGCTTTATTTATATTATATATATACTATATATGTATATTTGCTCAATTTTAGTATCATAATGCTTTTTTATGTTGTATTATTTTATGTTTTGACATAGTGTTTGACCTTCTAAGCATAAAAAATCTAATTAAAAAATGCTCAAAGGGCCCCATGCGAGCTTTGTTGACCCCTGTTCTAAGGGACATTATTAATTAATTATTTAAGTAACTAAATAATCGGTCTTTTTATACTATAAAGTTCAATTGATTACTGTTCAGTAGTTTCTATTGAATTTAGTTATACTTAACACGAGAGAGCACGCGCGGCTGGATCATCAATTACGAAGTCGCTCCCTCGTCCAATATAAATAAAACTGGCCACACGCCATTTCACAGTGGCGCAATTGTAAAATGCTGGACGGAAAGGTCTCGAGTTCAAACTGCTTATCTTTATGTCAGAATACAAAGTCTAATGTCTGATGGGTTCCTAGTATTATCAGCGCGTGCCGCCGGCGGTTACTTGTAGAACTTGCCTAATAAATTATAGTTTTCGTTTACAAATTAGTTACATTTATAGGGAGCTAGTTGTAATTAGAGGAGTTTAAAAAGACAAAAGGTCTATATTAATTTGTGTTTTGCAAATTGTGTTTTTATTAATTATAAATGGCACGATTGCAGTCTAAATAATCCTCTTCAACGTTAGCACGCATTATATTGTCCGTTGTCTAAATTTACTGCATGTTATTATTATATTAATTTAAATTCCCGATAATTACACATACATAAAAATAAATGTATACAATTAGAATAGTCAGTCTAAAATAGTTATAAATATAAATAAAAAGTGAAATATCACTTTTAAACCTTTTTATATTTTAATATTAACACAACGAGTACACTCATAATAGTGTTGCCCAGAAGCGAGTCTTAAGGCCCGGAACTACACCAAGAACTTGGTTTAGATAATAACGGTACTTTAATCCAATTACTCAGAAAGCTTGGAAATGTTGTCACTTTATAATGTACAATTCGATGAGCACGCGATTGGAAGTCGTGACTGGGTCGTGCGCGAGGCACGCGACCAACGATATGTCGTCTCACGACTTACGAATAAAAGACATTTTGTTGTACGAATATTTTCTTTGTAATATGTAAAAAGTTATGTTATAATTTTTACAAGAATTACTGCCGCATTCAGCCATGTAAAATGTGAAATAAAAATAAATACATTAAATTGAAGTTTAATTAAAAACTCGTGTACATACACGCCCGACCTAGGACATATAGTCGCATCACTTATTCACTCTCTCCTAGATATACACGTACAGAGCGAGAACGGGAGTAAAAAAGACAAAATTATACACACATATAAAAACGCAAAGGACACGCTCATACACAGAACATCACTTCAAATCAAGAGTGAATAGGCTTTTAGTAAGTTAGTGCGCTTTACCATCAGGCAGGATCGCGGTCAAGCAAGAAGTTAAAAAAAACTTTAAACTATAATTTTTAAGAAAAAAATGCAAACATTGATCTATGATAACTTTTGCTTGGAATAGTTAAATCTTACGCTCATCACACGGGTTGGCAACCAAACAGAAATTTGGCAACCTAGTATATACATATAACCTAGTATCAGAAACCTAGTATCAGAAACCTAGTATTTCAAAATACGTTTAGTTACATCACTCATACTTGTCACTAATTAAAACCAGCTGACAACCACCGAAGCGCACGTCCGCCGCCATTCTTTAATTTTCCCGCGTCTTTTCGCTTTCCTAACAATGGCCTCGGTCACGCACAGATATAAAAGCATGGATTGATTCGCTTTCGCTTCCGATGTCGCAGTCGATGACGACACTCAGCCCTTGTGGTTTCTGCCTGCAACTGTGAAATCTTGGGTTAACCTCAAACTAATTTATTTATATCCTTATTATCGGAATCAGATTTAGATATAAATTACCTAATTGGTCTGTAAACTGATCTCGGTATAATGTTTGAGTGTATGAATTTAGCTGTGATTTATTGCATATAGTTTCGTCTATAACACTGTTGTTGATTAGCATTGGTATACATACATATCTTGTATGTACTTTGTTTAGATGATCCACGAGAGCTTTGCCGATAAACTGTTGTACAATTTGGCAGAAATAACATACTGTTGTAATAGCACATAAGATCTGGTTTCAATAAATGAATAAAAAAAATACAGGGTGTTCCATGAGTACTGTATCAGTACGTAGTACGTACGAGTACGATAGAATATGATGAGATCTATCAACTTCAACCCCATGTATGTTAAACGATCTGAAAAAACGTGTCTTACTTTTTATCAAAATACCCAGGCCAAGCGAAGCCTAGTAAGTTCATAAAAATGCAGTTTTTATTCTCAAAACTATGCCACCGAATCTCATTGGGCCCCGAGCACGAATACAAAACGACCATAAACGTATAATAGTTAATGTTCTGGTCGTGTAAAGGAGTAATGATACACAGGTGTATGAACGGTAACCTGTTCCGTAAAACGAGTGCACTGACAGAAGCGTGCACGTAATATATTATTTGAAATGAACGTCATGCCTTGCTTTGTTAGAGAAATGTGATCGTACTCGTATGTACTCGTACTTGCCTGTTCCTAGTCCTAGTATTAACAACGCGTATTTATGTATATTCATATCTATAATCACTGGTATATTTTACTTGTTACCGGTACATGCGATCGATTTTATTGGTTAAAGAAATATTAATCATATTTCGGGATCATGTTACCTTAAAAGAAATGTAAAGCGTTAATTTTTTATTGTTTTGCTCATATACAAATGCCATCTTTTAGAAACGTGCACACACATTCACACATAGATTATACACATATGCATTTACATACACACAAACACGTACAATCAACGCAAGCACTTTTAGATGGTTATCTAACGAAGTGAAATAAAGACATAAATTGGATTTATACGTGTTTAAGCAATAAAAGTTTAATTACGCATATTTTTCTATTCTATAATCATCTTTAATGTGTAAGACAATACAGTATTTTTGTTAAAATTGTTATTAAAGTGAAACTTTTTCTGTGGACTGATTTTTTTATGTGTCCCATAGTTAGTTTAGTTCGAAAAGTTCACTTCAGATGGCAGTAGTAGTACCCAGATTTTTTTTTTCATATTATTTCATTTTTAATTTCACGCTTGAGCTTTACATTATATTATGAAATTATTTTATTATTAGTATAACTATCCAACCAATTATTATTCGAAAGTACGTGAATAGGGATGGATGCTTCTTCCTCTTTCACGCAAAAACTACTGAACAGATCTGAATGAAATTTAGTACTGAGATACAATGTAGTCTGGGCTAACACAAGAGCTACTTTTAACAACATACCACGCGAGCGAAGCAGCGGGCAGACCTTAGTAATCCATAATTTAAATAGAATATTTTTCATAAAAAAATTTGACAAACGGCAAACTTTTATTTGCATCGTTGTTTTGTAAAAATTTGATATTTTTTACAGATTTCTTTAAAAGTAAAACTAAAATCCTTTTCAAACCAATGCTATAAAAATCTTATAACTTTTTCGTATCCGTTAAATTACACTTAAAATTGCTATTAAAGTAATACAAACATTAAAATATATTTAAAAATTGCAACAATAGTATTTTATAAGTAGCTATAAAATTGTGACAATTCTCACAGTTAAAAGACATTAAATATTTTGATTTACTTTTATAGTTGGTCGTGACATTACGTGACATTGACTACTGGTCAGAATTGTTACTATACTATAGCTTTTTACAAGCTTTTATTTAACTTGCAGTATATGTTTGTACATATATTCGTATGTTAGTATTGTATATCTTTGTTAAGTGTTCGGGTCAAATCTTGCAAGCTTAATTAGACCCACTTCCACTTACACTATGGAGCTGAAATTTTGCATAAATCTTCGGTCTTGATGCATTTTTATCATAAGCATGATCTGACACTATGTTCAGGATTAGCTCCAGACAAGACGGTTAAAAATACATTTATGAAATTTTGTGTGTTTCTTCGTATTAGGACTGTATCATTAAAAAATGTGTTTTTAAATATTTGAATAAAGTCCCTTTGTAAATATAATAGTTATTACGGACTTTTTATTTTTGATTTTGACTTTTGTTAAGTGAGTTTTTGGTTCCTAAGACGAATTTAACGCATTCCATTTCATTCTTTTTTTTTGCGTAGTATAAATTAATGTTTGCCATCGAACCCACCTGATGGAAAGTGGCGATGATATCTAAGATGTTGGACGCAGTAACTTTACTAAGTAAGTAACCTACTCTTCTTTTGAATATCATACGGGGGCGGGAACACCGTCGCAGGCAAGTTATTCCAATTCTTTGCAGTAAGGAAACGACGGGCATATGCATATGAAATCTACTTCTTATTTAATTTTACATGCTGACATAGTATGTAAAGTTAAAGGCGAAAAATACATGTTTTCAAGAAGTCAGAGTAAACAAAAATTAACTTTAAATTCCAAATTTCATCGCGGGTACATCATTTAAAATGCAAACGGGCATACGATTAGTAAATACCGGAACTATCCGTTGTACCCAGCGATCATGGTCACCGCAAAATTATGCAAAAAACAATAACAATAAACAAATCTTAATTTTACATTTTAAATGTTTTTAATCATACAAAAGAGTAGTGCTTTAACTTTGACTTGCTTGCAAATGTCATGATCTACTGAATTGGAAATCCTGGATGCATATTGTTCTACCTGTCCTTGTCCAACCAAAACCATTCAATTCATGATGCGTAGATAATTCTATCTAATATTCTCTAAAAGAAATCCTTTATTACGCAATATTTACTATTGCTAGTGTTTACGTATTGTGTTTGTGTTGTAAAAAATTAAAAAATAAAATAAAAGTTTTATTGATATAAACTCTTACTCAATAACATTTCGCAAGGACCCTGTACTAGGTTCACGACCTGTGTTACAGGTGCCCCGCTCATCCACCGACACAAGGAGACTGTTTTTATCAACAAAAATTTGTAATATGTACATCTAAAATTTTGGTGTAAGTTTTGGTGAAATAAAAATCTTTAAATCTTTAATCTTTACAATGTGTTAGTGAAGTTTCTTATACATAAAACATAAAACAAAAAAATTTCGCTTCCCTGTCTGTCGTTTCACGTCTAAGCTACGGAATCAATTTTGATAAAACTTGGCACAAAAGAAGAAAAGTTGAGGAAAAACATACTACTTAATACATAACTTGCAAACGGAGAGCGATTACGAAAAATTGACGATAATTGCTCGTAGATCGCAAATCGGAACGTATCAGCAAAAATCGTGCTACTTATTAATTTATTGGCGCTATATTCGTTGCAAAAGTACACAGAATTAATCACCGAGCGTTGAGCTAATCACATATGTATATAATACGATTTTTTTGCCACAATAATATAGTGCTATGATTGCTGATCGCTTGCTGCACGCTGTTTGCAAATTTTATCTAATAGGGCGGTCAAGCACTCGCATCAGGCCTCTACGTTATTGCAAACGAACAAGAATATACAATTAGGATAAACAAACTACATATATGTATCTTTATAGATACCGTCTCTGTATCCGAAGTATCCGAATCGGGTCATTGATTCCTGCTATCTCGTTACGCGATACCTGTTACCGGACTACGTTAACGACTCTGTTCCTTGCGATTTTTTATTGTCACAGCAATTAAAATCACTTTAGTAAACTAGTATTTTAATAGTTTAAATATTTAATGCTTTTCACTTTGAATACGATTAATCCTTATGTGTTGTATAGATAGATTTTGCAATTCTACGTAAGTACCCTTACCGTGTCTGTCTGTTAGCATAAAACTCAAGATGTACTGGACGGATTTTTATGCGGCTTTCACTAATAGATAGAGCGATTCTTGAGGAAGGTTTTATTGTATAATTTGATAAGGATTTGTGGAACCTGTTTGGAATATGATGATAATTGTTTAAAAATGCGGAAAAAATCATGCCGTCCATTAGTTTCCGTCAGTACTTCGGCGGAGGCTAGTAAAATTTTAATTTTAATAAAAAATATCGATGTGGCGAGATCACACGTCTTGGGTGCAATTTTCGGTATTACCATTTATGTGGCACATGAGTGTTTATTCTGGGGCTATCAATGACATTTGTTAATACTTATTTGTGCTGTGCTGTGACATACGGGGTCCTAATGCGAGCGTTTGAGCGAAAAGCGTTTTTTATCTGACATCTGCTTAGTACTACTTTAATTAAGTAATTATAACAAATCTTGAACATAAATACGACAGCTGAAGATAAAATATACAAAATAATGTGAAAAAATGTCCCAGACTGTGACCATATATTTTTTTAATTTTAAAACTTAAGAAACACATGTTCACACGCACTATCTTTTATCTAAAGTTTGTTATCTCTATACAAATTCAGAAGTACTGCTTTTTACTGCAAACTCACATTAGATTCCCAGAATCGAGGCATACGTTCTACGAAATAGGGTGCAGATTGACTCAGGCCTGTACTAGTTCTTCCTAAACAGGCACGTCAGTTGCTCGACATTAAGTGAGAACGGAGCATAAATTACTCTAATTTGCATGGATTTAAGGCGGAAAATTGCTGGAATCGCCGAGGAAATTTCTATGCGACGCTCATTTGCTACACGGTATCGGAACGTAAAGGTTGACGGTCGTCTAACGACGCATGGGCATGCTTCGCCGTGCGTGGTTGTGAATTCTTGCATGAAAAAAGGTAGAAGTGATTTTAAATTTTTCTCGTCGTGGACACTAAACATTTTTAAACTTTTACTGGTACTCACGATTATTGTATTGGTATAAATTATAATAATTTTGAGTACCCCTTACAGTTCTAAAATCTTTCACACACACAGTCCTGGTAAAAAATTCAGTAGCTTCAAAGTGGAAATGAGCACACAACTGTACGAGTATACATAGTATTTTAATAATATATAATATTATAATACTAGCCTTCAAATCTTATAAATATTTCATTTCATAGTATCTGTATAACATTGTATTTTACTATTTGGATTTTGTTTTAATTTTTCATTCTATATTTTTGGTAGACCGTGCAAGAAATCTCAACCACTCTTGCATTGTCAAAATAAAGATCGTCAATCATCTAACGACCTAGCATGCACACTACTCACGCTCGTCATACTCCAAAAGTGGTACAATTGTACATGTTTTTATTCAAAAGTCGTCGTATCATCGCAAATGCGAGGTAGTGCGGTGCGCGTTAGATGACCATCGACCTTTTTCCTCGGTGACGACGCACTAGATTCTCACTGGATGTGAATTAGAATTCTCTAAGGCCTATCTATTTCATTACTCAATTACACGACTCATTTAAATGTCTCAAATAGTTTTGAGAAGCCGTAGATTGTCGCAGCGTTTCCGCTCTACATTTCAACCCGTGTGTATACACTTGCATCCCGAGTTGAGTAAAGAAATGTACTTTTTTATGAAATCTTATTCCTTTTGAGTAATAGTCTAGTGGTTTGAAAGTTGTTCTCTCGAACGAGAGGTTCTGGATTCAAATCTTACGGAGAAGTGTACTCGTACACAGTAAAAGGTTAGTTCGATGGTAGAAGGTGGTAGGAGGAATTAACTCTCCAAAATGCACCCTATGAAATACCTAAAGACTGGGAACTCTGCACCTGTGCTCGAGGCTTTGTTGGTTCTTTTCAGCGTCGCCAATAACACTCATTTATTTCTAATTTTCAAAGTTACATATCAGTTGATAGCTACGGTGAGGTTTCCTAGGAAACCTGGACTCCTGAGAGTTTTTAGAAGTTCTTGAAGGTGTGCGAAGTTTTGAGCCTATTTAATCTGTGGTCGTCTTCAATTTATTCATAAAAAATAAGTTTGTGACGAATGAATGATGTTTGTTACTCTTTCACGCAAAAACTACTGAACAGATCTGGATGGAATTAAGATATATATTATAATGTGAAGTAAAATAACTGCAAATTATTATGAAAGTACCACGCGACCGGAGCCGCGGGCGAAACAAGTTTATAATTATACTAGCGGCCCGCCCCGGTTTCGCACGGGTTGACATTTTGTATTTTATATATTGTAATAAACAAAGAGTAAACATTTCTCTAATACGATAATATTTATTTTACATTTATTAACTATATCAATTGCTATATTTTTTGAATATAAACCTTTTATATATAGCTGTGTCATATAATGATAATGTAGCTTACTATTGGTGAGAGAATTTTTGAAATCGGATGAGTAATTTTTGAGTTTTTTCGTTACAAACATACAAAAATATAATTTTTTTCTCTTTATTATTAATGTGGATAAGCCTT
>DWJZ01006330.1:0-13129 GCA_018249125.1 Asbolis capucinus
TTTCTGTGATGAGCAGGAATGTTTGTTCTGTGTGTCTGGGTGTGTAATAGAAATATCTATTTATGTATGTATTTAAATGTAGTTATCTGATCACCATAGCACAAGCTAACGCTTAGTTTTGGGTCAGATGGCCGTTTGTGAGTTGTCCAAAGATATTTATTTATTTATATAATATAAAAAGTTTAAGGTAAGTATTATAACGCCGGCATAACATTCACATTGTAGCAGCCAACTGGAGTATGCTCTAGCCCTCTTTAGCTATGAGATGTCCGTGGTTAGTAATGGGCCATTTTGGTTTTGAAGCCAGCCTTTACGTCACTTAGTAATAATTGTTCTACAATACTTCTCTAATAAAGTTAGTTAACAATCCAAGTGTTCCCTGAACTAACTGAAGGTCTCCGAAACGGGTCAACGACTATCATCTGCCTGGTTGGTTCAAGGCTTTTGGGTCTGTATTGTTTTATTTTCTTTATTTTTTCATATAACCAGCTGTCATGGCTATAATGATAGCGTTTTAACTTAAAAATCTAAGTTTTCAATATGCACATTGTCAGACTGGTCCACCATGTCTTCTTTAAGTGAGCTCAATGTTTCTAAGATGAAATAAAGACTTTGAAATTGTATTTCTATGCAGGTACTTTGGAATCTATCTTTTAAATGAACGTAATAATTCGGATTAGTAACTTTATGTTCTCTCAGAACAAAACTAAGTTGGGTAACTTGTACAATTATCGATTCTGTGTGCGAGTCACTATCTCGTAAGATCATCGATACGCTTAACGGTAGTATTGTTGCAATAACCACGAACTATTTCAATAACGGAGGGTAGTTATGAAATAAAAGTAATTAACTACGTTACTATTTTTCGTTCCGTCGCTGATCGTATCATTGTGTATGTGTACTGTCAGCTTTATTTCGCAATGTTTACTATTTTGTTAGCAGGTTATTTGTAATGTTAAGATTGCTATCAAAGGTTCTGCCGTTGGATTTACAAGGTTGTTATTGATTATTAAGAATAATTCATTTCCTTCATTTCTAATTGTTGTCTAAATGTTGTATAACATAAAGTAACCTTTAGTTTGCAAAGGTTAACTTGAACTCATATTATATTTAACTTGTTTTATAAATTG
Source organism: Asbolis capucinus (assembly GCA_018249125.1). Taxonomy (NCBI): domain Eukaryota; kingdom Metazoa; phylum Arthropoda; class Insecta; order Lepidoptera; family Hesperiidae; genus Asbolis; species Asbolis capucinus. The sequence continues at coordinate 1,131 of DWJZ01006330.1, forward strand.
ATTTATATTTTTGACTCTGTTAATTTGAGTAACACTTTTAAGAACGCTCAAGTTAAAATCTGAAGTCATATGTCACCTTAGCTAGTTTTTTTATTATATTTAAAATTTAAATTATGATTACGTAAGTACATATTTGAATATGTTAATTTGATTCCTTTTTTTCCATTTATAACAGTACGTCAACTTACTAATAACTAGAAACTCATTTCGCATCGGAAGAACTAGTTACGGGGAAAAAAGTAGTTGTTGTGGCAGAACTGTAACACACATATGGTATTGTGGCCTTAGATATTTGAAGATATTGATGTCCTCTATAAAATTGTAGTACTTCATTAATATTTTCGGCAACGTACGCGATATACATTTTTTCACACGTTAGGAAGTATCGAACTTTTCATACGGTCCTCTAACGTTTTCAATAATAGTTTATAGCCTATTTTCATCAGGGATAATGTAGGATTCTAATAGTAAAATAATTTTCCAAATCGGCCAAGCAGTTTTGGAGCATATTCTTCTCAAACAAACATTTAAATTTTTCTTCTTTATAATATTAGTATAGACAAATGAAAGTGGTAGAAAAAGTTATCAACAGCTATCGTGAAATCTTGTAATCTTTAACAGTACAAGGCATTTTGGACACACTCCAAGTATCACTGATATTAAATGGAATACGAAAAATACAAGAAACCGGTCAAACTAAAGCAGGGCAACCGCGGACAGCGTTTTATAACACGTTCTACTTTTAAATATCATGTTGTCATTTTAAGTGCGATGCATAAAGAAGTAGTGACAAGTATTTTTAACAGACATTGTTAGAGAATTCAAGAAAATGTGTTGAAAAATGTATTAAAAGTAATATGATTTTAAATTTGAATATTGTTATTAAAACGTTATGACCTAGTCCTTTTGTATATTAAAATTAGATATCTTAATTTCTTTTAAAAACAACATAGGCAATTTTAATAAATATGAAAGAAAGTTTAGAATAGGTATACTAAGATTCTTTAATTTGGAATAAATTGCCAGCATCTGTGTTTCCGCTGAAGTATAATTTAGGCGTCTTCAAGACGAGAGTGAATAGGCTTCTTCTAAGTTAATGCGCTTTACCAACTAAGTCTACATCTCCACTTACCATCAGGTAGGACTGTACTAAAGCATTAACTTATAATATGTAAAAAAAGTATGCAAACATCAATATTTTACACGGTTTTCAAAACCTTTTCATTTCAAAACATTAATTTTAATTAGTGTCTAAAAATATATTTTATTTTTATTTATTACGCGATGTTTGTTTTCAAATAGTTTCATTATAATCAATTAAAATTAACTTAATAGTATATACTATTCCGCTATATCCGCGTAGCTTTGGACGCGGAAAATCTAATGGAATTCGGTACAAAGAAAAACTAAATAATTATGCTTAGCTTTTTATGGGCAAGATTTATTAGGAACGTGAACTATGGACTTGTTTACGAGAAAATGCATTTATCGTACTATTAACCTTTTTTCGGAGACAATTTATAGGTACTTAGTAACTCAGTTTACGAGTATTGCCTTGTAAGCATGAGGCCTACAATATTTTGCTCCAATCTGGAACCTAAAAGAAATTTGCAAATTGTAATAATGTTGTTAACGTGTTATAATATGTATGTATTTATCGTTCAGTTTACTGTTTTTTTGGGACTACGACTGTGTAGGACAGTTTTCGTACGTCACTCTCCAAAGGGTGAAATTTAAAAAACGCTAGAACAAATATTTATTTTTTATCAATTGCAAAAATACAGTTTTACCGTTATATTTGACAATGATGATCTTTCGAACTTTCATCCCTTATTTCAATCCCTTCGAGCTGTTGTGCAATGAAAGGTAGCTTGAGTTCTTTCTGATGCCCTATTATATTTATCTACGTAACAAATTTCATGAAGACTGGTACCGTTTCTAATGTTATGTTATTTATAATATTAGTAAAATATGCTTGTTTCTTATGTTATAAGCATGGATATTAGAATCCTCGACAATCGACACGTTTTCCCATTCTTCTTCTAGCTCCTCTACTGAAGCAGCTGTCGATGTGTCTTTCCGTTCCTTGATACTTCAACGGTGCACTCATTCTCTTCTATCTTCATCTTAATTTTACCCGCCATTTTCTGTCTCTAAAAACTTTAAAAAAGGCTTCCAAAGCAAACCAGACCATTGCTAAAACCAGTCCAGTAAACACAGAACATAAATAATCGAGTGTTTCAATCGCATTGATGAATGAAGTTATTATACCTGATGCCATTAGGTGTAGCGCCGGTTTCTATACAGAGTTACTAGCAGAATAAGCACATAAATCGATACATAACGAATGATATGAAGCCACTCGCACGGTGCCATGCTGGTGACTCGTAATAGTGCTGTCGGCAATCGATTTATGTATTTATTGTAAGCGTGTAATAAACAAGAACAGCCGCGGATATCTTTATTCGATTCAGTGTTGTAAATCAAATGTAATTGGTTTTCTCTGACTCGGTCGCTCTATCCGTTATGCTGTGATGTGATGCCATTTGTTTTGCTGACAACAGATTTTTGTCAATTTGTGTGAATTCGAAGCAAATTGCGGAATTGCTCGAGGGTTTGTGTAATGTAACGAAATTGTAATTTTATTTGGCCATTGTTGACAAATATAGTACTATAGTTGGTAATGTGCTCGTAGTGACATCATAAGCATTTTATCTTTTGTTAAGCCATCCAGGAAAGCTACCACCATCTTGTTTGAATCAGCCGACAAACTGGGCATCCAATGGGAGATTGAGAGCAAGTGTTATATTGTTTGTCTGACAGTGTTTCAGACGTCTTCGTGTTTCTGATGTTGACGACCGACATTGTTTTAACATAAGACTCAAATGATCGTGCATTGGTTATTGTTTAAAAATATAATTATGCTGGAGTTGTGAAATTTACAGAATCGCGGAGACGAGTTACATTTTATTGCATTGTTTAAGTTAACCATCTCAAGTAGAATCTCATTCTTATAAACTACACTATATTATGTATGAGGTATACCCGTGCAACGATGACAACGAAGTATAGCTTTTCTTAATATAAAAGCAATCCTGTAGAGATATTCAGTACGTTTCTATTATTCCAACAAACCTCATACGAGGACGTCCCCGAAAAATGGAGCACGAAGGAATGTTTTATTCAGATCACATTTCCAGGCATCCGAATTTAAGGCACAGTGGAGTGGCCCAGGCACAAAACATTTTCAATTACGAGAAAAGTGAAAAGCGAACAAAAGTGTATCATGAGACACATTGTGCTGAAAGTGAAATATTAAACCGGCCAAGAGTCACACCTGACCCTATTACACCGAGGGCAGCGAGCGACCGAGCGGAGTTGTGAGTACGGCTTCTATGGTACACGCTGACCTTTATTTACTTTAGTGACTAATTAGCGAACAGGCTTGAGAGGAAATCTTCAAAATGATAAAAAACGACTCTTCATTAGTAATGGTGTGACGGGTTTTGACACACCAAAATGTTCTATTCAGCGAAATGCGAATGGTTTTATTGAAATGTTTCTTGTACATGTTTCCCATATATGGAGAAGTCGGATTTAGACTAATTGACTGGCATGTCTGAACTAATTTTGAAGTGTTATTTGAAGCGTTACTGCTTTTGTGTTACTGCTGAGATTGTTTTTCTTAATATTTACTGCTTCTATTTTACTCTTAATCCCAAAGTTCAATTCAGACTTCACCGGCCAAAAAGACTCCCATCCAGTTTTGATGATCAAAAAGACCCTTTTAAATGGCATCTGTTTTTGCTATTGTATTTTAAAATTTCATAATATTCCATATAACTATCAACAAACCGTAATAAAAAGCCATTTGAAGTACTTGTAAGATTTATCCGATCAAATCGATTTACGTGCGCGCAAAATCGTGACGTTCCGGTGAGAAAGTACATGTAAGTTATACGACGGAATAAAAACATAAAACCTAAACAACTGATGATTGCAGATGCGTGGCGGGTCGTGAGAAGACTTTCACGTAATGCAGAAGCGATTAGTGCGGGACGGATGTGGTGTGAGGTCAAATTGACAACAGAATGTATTGATGTGACTCGTGGCCCATATGAGGTACAGAAAGATAGGTCGCAGTTGGACGTTGTACAGCTGGAGTTGGGAGAAGTGGATCAATCAATTCGAAAGTATATTAAGTCTACTGAATCGAATCATACCGTTAAGGAAGCCTTGGATTCCCTTTTTAATTTTGAGGTGTAAACCTTTGTACTTAAGTTGGGATCTTCAGCTTCTTTTCAATTTTGTCTATCTTCGATTCGTCAATGGTATTTGATACTATTATTCTTACCTACCGAAAGTATTGCCCGGTATAAACGGATTGTCCAGTGCGAAGGTATATTTAAAGCAAGTACAGGTGTTTACGCCATAGTTCTTATTCAGTAGAATTAAGCAAACTTTGCGTAGTCTTCTATGTGAGAGATTTAATTAAAACCTAAGTAGTATTAAACCCGATTGACTATAGAAATTATTAGTCGGGATTACGGGAATAGTATTATAGGGAATATTATTATTTAGGTATTTTGAAACTATTTAGATGACCTTCCGGGTCGCCCTGACTGCTTGACATAGGCAAATAATTACTGACAATAGCAGCGATAATTATTTATTGAACAATATGATTTAACAATAACAACAAATAAATCGACTGATATGGGAAGACGAAACCGCAATTTGACCATTTTGTAAAATGCTCTTCTTGAAATCAGTTAGCATTTTTTTTTATATTCAATAAATTATTGCTTAACCACAATTCCGCCTGTTGGTCAGCAGTGATGTCGTCTGGGTGGTAAGCCGCATTAATTCAACAAAAGCCTATTCACTCTTTATTAGAAGACTTTTGAGTACATTGTAATTGAACGGGAATACTGACGCCGATTACTTATTCCAATCCTCCACGGTACGCATGTTAACAGACACAAAACGAGACGTTCGTAATGGTAATATTAAAAATGCAACCATTTAATGTTTACTGTAATATTAGCCTAGTGGTTTGTGATCGGCATGTTTAATTTTCTAAGTTATATGCGTATGAAAAGTGGGTTATCATTTACTACGGTGAAGGTAAACATCGTGAGGAAACACTCCTGAGAACTCTTCATAAAAGAAGAACCTTCTCAAAGAAGGTTAAGTCCACTAATGCGCTATTGGACAGCGTGGTGGACATGTACCTATACCCCGCACATTGCGCATGACTCGAGCCCAGTAGAGGGACAGGTATGGGTGACAATGACAATGTTTGGTCGTAAATTAATTCAACTGTCACGTCTAACAAGTTCAAACTACTCTCCCAGTATTGGAACAGGTACCCTAATTGTTCCGTGCCCCTCCGGAAGGACGCAATGAGTTCGTCCCCGCGGTCCCGCTGCGTGTCACGGCGTTAACTGATAAGCAATTCCCTTTATGTCAGCTTATTTATTGTGGAGCCCCGGCTTCAGTGATAGTCACTGGGGAATGCTTGTTGATAAAAGTGTTTGCTAAATTATCGTTATTGGTTTTAACCGTTTCGCTTTCGTTAGTTATCACTTTAAAAAACATTTTCGGCTTATAATTGTAATATCTTCCGTGTACTTTCATAAACAAAGTTATGTTCAATTAGTGTCCGTCCGCGGCTTCGCCCGCTAGGTAGGGACGTTGACAAAAAGTAGCTTATGTGTTATTCTAGACTGTAAACTATCTCTATGCCAAAATTCATCAAAATAGGTTCAGTCATTTTTTCATGAAGGAGTAACAAAATTTTTTTTTATATTAAATAATTTTGCGCTTGACTACGAAATCACGTGATAGTACCTAAGTGGTGACATTCACCCATCCATCCTTAAAAACTTCTGCATTTATAATATTAGTGGGATTTACTGCATTTGCACGTCTAACATGTGACAGTTTTAGTTCGAAACAACGCGTCTATTAGTGTACAATATTTTTTAGTCAAATCTCTTGTTTTTCAGGTTTTACCGTATGTTGCTAACAAGAAATTGCTATTCGCGAAAAGAGTTGTCTAGTGATTTCAGATTTGATCTACTAATTTTAACCTATTATCCTGTGGGAACTAAGTCTTTTCCTGGCATAAAAAATAATCCTATAACAATTCTCGGGTGTTAAACTACAACTATACCAACTTTCATCTAAATCTGTCCAGTGGTTTTTGCGTGAAGCTCGAACAGACAGACACCTATGTAGACAAACAGACATCTAGACCGACAGACAGACATCTAGACCGACAGACAAACATCTAGACCGATAGACAGACATCTAGACCGACAGACAGACAGACAATAAATCCAAAGAAATGTTTTGATCTCTATATCGTCAACCAACCTCCCTGTATGAAAATTTTCATAAAAAACCCAATGTACAGAATTTACCCGTTATAGTTTTATTATTACTATTGTTAATAAAACAATTTCATATGAAACAAAGATTGGATTTACTTTTAATAAAAGCATCACATCTTTACACATTTTTGGTTAAAATTTCAACTAGTCACGATCTGATACTATTATAATATTTAGAATAAGGCGGTGCAGTCAAATACCGCTACCAGTTCAATTCCTTAAGCGATTCCATGCTTATGAGGTCAACTTAACAGTCTCTAATAACAGTAAATAACTGAAATGTATAAGTATTTTACAAATACGAGTTTGCTATAACTCGACAAGTTTTATTGTTGTACAGCCGATGTAATTCTTGGTTATTTGAATGTAACTCATTGATTCGAAACAAATGTAGGAGCAATATTTCTATTTTATCAACTACTTCCAATTTACATTGGCTGTGGTAGTAAATTGTGATTTCACGACAATTCACCACACATTCCGAACCATATTTAAGCCGGACTAATGTTCGTTTCCTCATAAAATTATTTAATAATATTTGTACTTTATGTGCAATTATTTGCAACAAATTGCGACCGTCTACTGAAATTCTAAAAGATTTATTTAACTATTGAAACATACATTTAAATTCGTGTTTGGTATTTTGTTTGTGATAAGCTGGCAAACGAGCAGATGTGGCCAAAAGATAGACCAGAATACGTGGGGTATATTGTTAAATCAACTGGAATCAATAACAACAGCAACGGACCCCAGATACATCAACAAACCACTTCAGGACGGTTGACCGAAGACGAATGCGGAGGAGGTTGACTGAAGGCCAGCGAGAAAGAGAGAACATGATAATATTCATTCTACATAGTTTTATACTCGATCTAACTTTATAATTTAACTATTTAATTTCTAGTATGGCAAATTTGATTCAGTGTAAAAGGCGTGAAATTTATTTTGCGCATGCGCTTGTTTTTAATATGATAAATTATGAGTATGAAGAAGTATTCATAAGCCGACAGCTTATTTCTATTGTAAGCGATCGTAAGCGGGCGCGGTTGGTAGGATGGCTAGTGGCAAAGATTTCATGTCCGGTTCCGTACTTCGGAGGGTACGTAAAGCCTCGGTTCCAGTTATTATCGTTATAAAGCAATCGTTAAGCCATTAAGGAGATCTTCGAGCGGCATTAAAACTTTCGCCATTTGAAATGCCACTAACCCTCAAACAATACACATTGGAGCATGGAGTATGCTCTAGACCTCCTCAGTATGATGAGAGACACATAAGTTGACCATCAACGAGTTGAAGTCACAGCCACTCATATGATGAAATAAAAAAGTTGCAGCTCATTCATACAGGGCCTGGAGATCAGTCATACAGGGCAATCTAGTACGGACTCCAGCATCTCGCAAATTTACTTGGTCTCTTTGTAATTTCATTTTGATGTCCACCGAAATGTAAAAATTTTGAAGCGGGAAATAAAGAACGATAATTATTATACACCGCTGTAAATTCTTTTTTTTTTTAATTTTTTAACAGATTACTCACGACTATTGTTATTTATAGTTTAAAATCTGTATACACTATAATTTTTACAATTGATTTTTAATTCGGTATTTATAATTCGGTTGCCTGAAGCGACTTTCTTTATCAGAATTAACAGATGTGGGGACGGCTTACTGGCCCAAACAAGTTTATGGCATATTAAAAAATAATAAACACTTACTTTGAAAGTAATACTTAATTTATGCCGTTATGAAATTCCCTTCTTACCTGAAACAAATAATAGATATCATTAGTTTTCATTTAGTGATACGAGTAGAATAAATATTTCACAAAGGCTCTTTCTTATAAAAAAAAAATTGAATTCGCTCAATCAATCGCTTGCTTGACAAAACTATTTATGTTATAGACAAAACTATTTATGTTATAGATTTGTCCAGCAAGTGATTTAAAGATTGCATAATAAAAGGTATAATTTTTTTTAACTTAACACAGTCTTAGAAATGAGATGCTTATAAAAATAATAGCACGAAAAGTAATAATTCTATTTATGCCCTAGTTCTTCCATTCATGGCCAGGACTACCACGGGTGATACTATCTGAATTTATACATCCCCTCACATTGATACGCCAGAACAAAATATTTCGCCAATCCTGTCCTACTAATACTAGAAATGTGAAAGTTTGTGGAGATGTTAGGATATTTAGATGTTGGGATATTTAAATTACCTGTCCGCGCTAACTCTCTAACGGATGTCGAGGAATCTAGGATAGATTCTATCCCTGTTGCAGGTTCCCCTGGGATGATTTGCACGTTTGTATGTTTGGATTTTGAGTTTTAACACGCTTACTATGAAATAGAGGATTGGCACACAGATAGACCACATCTAGGATATAAATTTATGATAGATTTTTTCCCGATTGTAAGTTCCCTTGAAATGATATGTGCGTTTATGTTAAACAGATTAAGAAGAATTTTTGTACAGAAATAGCTTTATAGTCCGGAAAACCACATAGGTTATCTATCAACACCTGACACGGGCGAAGTCACGGGCAAAGGCTAATAAAATAATATCGCAGCATCTTATAATACTTGCTTCTTACTTAAATGATTACAAAATTGAAAGCTTCAGTTAACCAACACAAATCATTTAACATCATTTAACAATGGCGTTCGATTGACGTTACTCCACTGGCGGTTGCGTACTCGATAATTATGTGCTGTCGTTCCAATTCAGACCGGACAAATGTTTGATGAAATCTGCACGTCCGTCTGTCGTACCCACGCTCTCGTTTTGACGTTAGCTTTTTAATTGGTATTGGCCCAGCGAACGGGCTTACGTGCACCTGGTGGTTCAGCGGACATCTGACGTACAAAGTGTGATCATGTTAGGATCACGCTGGGTTCTAATTAACATCTGCAGCTGGTTGCAAGTTCGATTGTAAAATCCCTACTGATATTATAAATGCGAAAGTAACTTTTGTTATTGCGAAAAATGGGGGAGATCGTGTTAAGAGGGGTTGAATGTTTGTATGGAAATTTGTCACTTTTAAAGATAGCGTTGCGAAACTTTGTATTTAGACACTTTATAAGAAACGAAAGGGCATTACTTTTTATCGCGAAAAAAGAGTAGAAAGGTTTAATAGAGTGGAAGAATGTTTGTATGGAAATTTGACATTTTTAAAGATAGGACTGCGAAAACTTTGTAATTCGCAAGTAATTCACATATAGCACAGGTCAACATTTTGACCACAAACCCTTGCTACGACCACGCGGACGAAGTCGCAGGCAAAAGCTAGTAAATAAATAAATCTGTATAAAGATGTGCTGAGTTTCTTACGCCGTTTCTTCTATATTATGGCTTTGTTCCGAAACGGCGTAGTAGACAATAATAATTTCGGTGAAGTAAGTAAATTAACCAATATCAAACCTAAGAGTTCTCAAATGTATGATAAGTTTGTTCACCAGCCAGGACTATGGTGTTTATTCCTTATATTGACATGAGACCTAATCCTTGCACTGAAATGGTTCAATAATGATGTTTTAAGGATATTTACATGATAAAGAAAACCGAAGGATATAATGTGCCTTAATTCATTTTGGAAAGTCCTGGGTTATATCACTTCGTATGCCTTCTTCAATATTCCGTCGTTAAGTTGAGGTAATCTGAGAGGTTCTAGGATTTTAAAACCTAAATGCAATACATTATACACCATCTTACAGTACCAAGCGCAAAATATTAGCACAAAGTGCGGCAACGTGTCGACGTTCTAAGATCTGAAGGGATTGCATAATGGTCAGGTAATAGGCTATTCGGAGGCTCGGAGCCGATTCTTGAGCAACGGACCCGTTTAATCATAAGCGCATAAGTAACGGCACATCAAAGCGAATAGGGTTGCTATTCATCATAAATAAGTATGGCATTTTTAACGTGAAATCATTTAGAATGTTTGATTTTGTAACTGGTCGAAGTGATTTGAGGAGATCACTGTTGAATACTAAATTGTTTTAGGGATTTTTAAAATGTATTATTAGATATGAACCGTTGATTGATTTGAAGTGTTCATAGCTCGGTGGCTTGTTTCGATTGCAAGCGATCGAAAGAGTTAAGTACAAAATAAAAAAATTTTATGAACGCTTTTTTCAGAGGGCATGTAAAGCTGCCGGTCCCGGTTGTTGTCGACAGATAGCAAACGTTAAGCCATGTCGGAGACGTTGGGCATTATAAAAACTTCCAACACTTGGGTGAACCCCTCCACTAATCCGCCCTAGGTTAACGAGGTGGAGTAGCCTTAGGCGTTCTCAGTATGAGAGACCCGTGCTCAGTAGTGGGCCATCGATGGGTTGCATCCAGCCATTTAGATACTATAATAATTGGCGATGAATGTGATAATGACACAGTTGGTAATTGGTAGCCGCCGCTTATTAACATCTGAAACATCACGGATGTTATCATTTCTCGCTGGGAAGAAACGTTCTTCATATTAACTTTAAAAATAAATTACAAATATTTTTAATAAACAAACGCTATTATTCTCTAAATGATTACTTAGACGACAATATAACATAAGATATTGTAATAAGTCCTTTGACTGTATAACTTTATTATTTTAATGTTTTTTTTTGTTTCTGATGTAATTTCTGTGTATTTTGACATTTTTACTTTAGTTTCACTTTTATTTTTTATTTAATTTGTATGCCAGCTATGGCGGGAATACTATACCACTATAATTATGTAACACCTGTTGTATTTTAGTATTCCACAATAAAGACGATTTGATTTGAACTTTGCTATTAAAATAGGCAACATAAATTTATTAATTCAGTCAGAAATGTGATTATCAATATGTACCTATAATATAAAACTGTCAAGAGAAATACTTAAAACAAGTGACATTTTACACAAGTTAATAATATTCAATTTATCCTTATTCTTCACAACCAGTTATGTTCTGTGTTGTCAGGAGATTTAGGCGAAAACCGGTATGGTGTTTTCGTCACGCAATTTTCCAAAGTCGAGGCAAGTGATATTTAATTCCAATAACAAAATTATTACTTTTATTTTGTGCTCGATGAACTAATCGTTTAGATCAGGCTTTCTCAACCTTTTTGTAGTGGCGCCTCCCTAACGATTGCGTAAATCTTCTTGCCTCCTCTAATAAAAATAGGTCATGATTGTTTGATTGGAGTAAAACAACATTATATTTTTTTATTATATGTAGGTAATTAATACATTTATAAACATTTACTCAGTATACAATTATTAAAATGTATGAAGTAATGTTTTTTTTTTTTCACCAATGCTTCGCGCCTCTCCTGTAAACCGGCCATGCCTCACAACGGCGACTCCCTTGATAGAAACACTGTTTTATATAATAATGTAAGGTCCCCATTTAAATGATATATTAGTCTTAATGAAATAAAGACGTATATTTTTGAGTTTGTACCTGAATCATCGTGAATTCTTGGACTCAGCTTATTTTATTAACCTTACTCATGTTAATTCGAAGAATTAAGTTTGGGTTATTTTTAAAACCGATGACAGATAGGTATTGTCTATCGAGACTTTAGGCTTTATCAAAGAATTGTTTTATTTTTATATTTCGTTA
>DWJZ01006331.1:0-13129 GCA_018249125.1 Asbolis capucinus
TGGATGGACGAATGTATGTTACTCCTTCACGCAAATATGACTGAACCAATCTGGATGAAATTTTGCATAGAGATAGATCGTAGTATGGATTAATATACAGGCTATTATCAACGTACCTACCACGCGGGTGAAGCTGAGGGCGGAAACTAGTGATAAATCTGTGATCAACTTAGTAATCAACAGTGGGCACGGTTGGTAGGAGGATTGTGGGTGGCAAAGGTTCTTGAGCGCTTCCGTGCTTCAGAGGGCACGTAAACCATCTAGATTTTTTCATACAAATTTGTCAACTTTGTATAGAAAAAATACCTTTTGTTTCCAGTTCTACTCCTCTCCACTAACTTTCTCTAACTAACTCCTTCACCAATCCACCCTGGAGCATTGTGGCAAAGTTTACCCCAAGCCACTCAGTGAAGAGACCCGTGCTCAGTAGTGGATCGTTAATGGGACAACCAGCTTCCCATATCTAACCACTACACTTCCTCCATTCGCACAAGTAAAACACAACAATAACAACATCTAGCACTTCGCAAAAGAAACATCAATTCTCCTCTATCCGCATCATTAGCTCGCCCACCGGACTATTGGAAGACAACCATATTATGTTATTAGAAATTACTGTGGGCTCCTACAAGCGATTATGAACAGTATTGACGTGGATATGAGTGGAGAAGATTCGAAATTCGCCGGCACATGACTTTATGTGGTGTTATTACGTGGAAGTTGATTTGTCTGGAAGTGGCCTAATAAATTTAAGGCGAATTCGAAGAGTTTTTATAAAGTATATCGCGGTATTAGGCAATTGGAAACAGGACAATTTTTAAAATAATCTGTAAAATATTGTCTATTATAAATGGTCACCGCTTCGCTTTGGAAGATACAGTTACCAGACAATAGTAGTTATTGTGATAACTGTATCAGTTAGACATATGGTGTCGCGGACTTATTTGTAGATATTGATGTCCTCTATAAAACTGTAGTACATAAATTTGCTCTATTGTCAATAATTTCCGCGATGGACGCGAAATAATATATTTTTTTAATATTTTTTTCACACGTGGGGTTACATTATCGAAGTTTTCATAATGAATTTTAACGTTTTAAAAGATATTTACTGCCCATATTCATCTTCATTCTGGGTTATATAGGATTTTAATGTAAAAAAAAACATATTTTTTAATCAGTCTAGTAGTTTCGGAGCCCATTTAACTATGTAAAAACTTTAAAAAATCAAATCTTTCCTATTTATAATATTAGAATAAATATACTCCTATCATGACACTTCTAGCAGGTATAATACTAGTAATTTTGTGTTATTGAGTTCTGTTGTAGAAATGTTATCGCAGGGGCCACACGTGAGAAAAAATCTATGGTTGTTTTATAGAAAACATATGTATTTCTTATGGTGTACATATCAATCAAGTATTATACCGACGGTTGAAATGTAATAAGCTGACTAAGCGACATTTAACCAAATTTATAGTAACTTTTAATGTTTTCAATTTTCAAATATTTAAAAAAACAACCGTTAAATACATCCGTTGACCGAAAAAAATAATGTTTTTTTTTAATTAGAAAAGTAATGTTTTTTTTTTAATTAGTTTATTTTTGCAAATAGATGAAGTTATTATTATTTACAAGTGTTTATTTAACTTGCACTGTATGTTTGTATATTAGTATGTTTCCAAAACATCGTTCCCCTAATGGTTAAGTTTGCGACATCGGTACCAGTAATATTTTGTTAATTCTTTTCATAATTCACCCCTGGGCTTCAAACTATTCATGGCCCACTTGTGAGTGAACGTGGTACTCCCCATACTGAGGAAGCCTAGTCACGGCCGCAGTCCACTCTGTTTCGATGTGGACGGACGCGTTACAAAGTGGCAATGCAGTCTTTGATGGTGAAGCGCACTACCTTAGTAAAAGCCTATTCACTCTTGACTTGAAGACATTTACATTATAATAAAACGGAAATACCGACGCGGGCAACTTATTCTATTCCATTAATCGGGGTTCGAACGTTGGTCTCTCGAATGGGAGGTATTGGCTTCAAATCCTGCACGCACCCCTAACTTCCAAAGTAATGGTCGTATCGGAATTATTACTTGCTACGGTGAAAGAAAACATCGTGACGAAACTTGCACTCCCAAAAGTTCTCCGTAAAGTTCTTAAAAGAATGTTAAGTTTACCCAGATCAGTGAAGACAACCAAGTGGTACAATCAAGTGTTGCAAGATTCAAACCTGTGTACTCGTAACATATTAATACACAAAGACACAAACAGAAGCACTTAACACAAGTATCGACCGAGAGACAAATCTGCCTTAAACACCCAACAACGACATCGAGGGAGTCGCCATTTTATTTTTAATGTTTATTGCTTTTTGCCTGATAAATCCCCCCTCGAGGGAGTGAGCGAAGAATCAATGCGGTTGCTATAAGACGGAAATGACGATACTACCGGTTCTCGATCTCAAACAATGTTTATTTTTATTTGTGCCAATGTAAAATTATATTCTTATTTTTGGAAATTAGAAAATTGTTGCATAACTGAAAGTTTTCTATTTTGGGGTATTACAAAGTATTCGTATATGTGCGTTCTTTCGCAGTGAATGGATTTTGGAGATGTTTTCTTACGAGGATTTAAAAACTAAATTAAATACAATCGAATGTAAAAAATTATAGTTTTACAAAAATATTTGTAATGTTTTTAACAGTTTTCATACTGGATCTATAACATTTATTAGTTTGTATGTCTCGTAATAATATTCTTACTTAGTAACCATATGTTGTGTAGTTGTATCGTCATTCTTACTTGTATTGCACTCATTTTAATTTTAAATGTAAATTCATTTGTATATATAAATATGTTACTTTTTAAATTCGAAATTATTATTAATAGGTAGAACGAACTCGAGTTATCTAAATCTTAGGTTTAGTATGATAATGTCCCTTACATTTCGTTTCTATTGTATTCGAGTTTTTGTCGAGATTTTAATCAAATATTTCGAACTAGAGGGTTGTGGTAGTCGCGGTACTCATTTTGGACGCAGATGTTTTCTATGTTAATTCTATTGTTTTTTTGTTAATTTTTATGCTCTCTTTCATGGTAGATTTAGTTCGGCTGTTCACTTCAGGATTAACGATAATGCGAAATACTGAATCTTTTACGCCATTCTTCTGAGTTCTAATAGGGATGCATTAATTATAGATGCTTTTTCCTTAATCAAAACCTTAAAAAACCTATATAAATATAGATACACGCTTAATTAGAACTATATTCCACTTACATTAATCAAATGGATTACTTTTCCTAACCTCTTTACATGTACTGATATAGAAGAAATCTAACTAATTGCGAGCAAACTGTCAATGCAGAAAAAAATTCATAGCACACAAATAATGAGCAATATTTCAAATTTCAAAAAACATTTACGAAGATGTCAACTGGGAGCCTCCCTAAAATCCATCTCGAGAATTAACGGAAAAGCGAAAGATAAAAAAAATATATATAAAAGTGGCAAAAAAACTCGACGCACAGGGACCAAATAACGTTCGGTGTTTGTTTCGATTCGAACTCACTTCTGCTAATTTTTAAATGAAACTCATCTTGGCTAATGAGAACCAGCGGTACGCGTAATGACGAGTAGTATGGAGAATTTCCGGTGAGAGTTTTATGTATGTGTGTAATAGTGACTACATACATACACACCATTATAATGAATAGTTTGTAATGGGGAATGTATTTTATGCGTTTTTCATTTATAACTATACAGCTTTGTGATGAAGTTTCGAGAGTCGAGTGATTATTTTGCTTTCAAATATGTTTTGTCAAAATTAATTAAATTTTTAGAAATTCAGAATAATTTTTAACGGTTTTTGAACAAATATGAGTGGATTGGATAGGCTATCTATCTATCGGAAATCTTTATAATGTTTATGCAACCGGATTCTAGAGCAGACCCGTTAGTGTAACTGGAGGGTAGAGAAAATTATATATTTTTTCCAATATCCGTGTAATGCGACCTGTTTCTAGACCAAACCCGTTGGTACACCAAGAGGATATAAAAATATATTTATTTGGTAGTTATTCGAAGCCTTCCCACCCAAGCATGCTAGGTGTAGGACATTTGCCAGCGAGAGGAGCTTTCCAGCCAAAATCCTGTTCCCTTTCTGATGACCTCCTCCACTCCGGAGGCGATGAGGAATAACTGAATAAATATTCATTATTCTATATTATTAGTTAATACGTGAAGCAACAACTTAGTACCCATTTTTATAAATATTACGCGAACAGCATACTAAAATGCATTGTAATAATTAATAAAAAAATTACAAACATTATCATGCCTGGACATGACTGATATGCGCAACTTATTCCATGCAAGCTTGATTCTACATGTTTTGTTATTAGTAGTAATTTGGCATTGTTTTCAAAAGATGCGCCGAGGAGTTTCTTTTGCCGTTTCCTCTTTATTATGGCACGTTTGGATACGGAGGTACCAAAAAAAATTACGTTCATCAGTGTATCGAAAATACCTACATGAAATAAATTATTTTAGAATTTTGACACACACTGACGTTCGAGAATTGCAATATTGACAATGACAGATTATTTTTAAATTGAATTACGTTTGAATTTCAACTGCAGGCAGGATATTTGGTGTCAATTATTGTTATGTTATCTTTGGACAACCCACACAGGCCATCTGAGCCCACACTAAGCGTTAGCTTGTACTATAGTGATCAGACAACTGATAAACATACATATTTTTAAACATATACTTATATATTTACACCCAGACACACAGAATAAACATTCCTGCTCATCACAGAAAAGTATAGCCTGGGGACCGAACCCATGACCTTCTGTGTAGCAGTCAGGTTCACTAACCACTAGACCAACAGGCCTGTCAAACGAGGATTATACAAATATGAACTGTATTTTAAATGAACTAAGACATAATATAGATAATATTTCACTTCTTTACTTTTAATATGTATGTATGCAATTATTACGCCTTCATTGTAACACGTAACTGCACCATAACTGGGCTCGTATACTCACAATGTGAGTACAGGTGCACCACGCAGGCCAATTAGGGATTCTTGGACTTCTTACACCTTCGACAGCTTTACGGACAACTCTCAAGAATTATGTTTTTCTTCCGATGGGTTCCTGACTGCCCGCTCAGCTCGAAGAATCACTGCAAGACGCCGTACTAAGAACTTTTCTTTCACAGTACTTAAAACAGTTTAAATTATGGATGTGTTTAAATAGGTACCCGCAGGGACCTAATTTTTTTAAACTGGCATTAATTTCTTGTGTAATTTAAAACCCCCTGGCCACCCCCTCAAATTGTGAAGGGGCGATTAAGCTGTTTAATGTCGCCCCTAAAAAATAAAAAAAAATATCCAATCAACAGATTGATTTGGTTTTATCCTTCGCTGCGAGCCTTAGAATTTTTTAACCTCGTTGATAATCAAACAAGAAATTTCATTATGTACTAGCGACCGCCCCCGGCTTCACCCGTGTGATTTGTTGATTAAAAGTAACCTATGGCTTATTCTAGACAATAATCTAAAAAAACCTAAGTAATTCCAGGCTCTATCTCTGTGCTAAATTTAACTCAGATTAGTTTAGTAGTTATTGCATGAAGAAGTAACAAACATATCTACTAAAAGTAACAAAACCATCAGTAAAAGAATTCGTCTGTGTGTTTGTGTGTGTGTGTGTGTGTGTGTGTGTGTATGTGTTCGTGTGTTTGTATGTGTGTGTGTATTAGAGATATATTGGTTGGATAGACATATACACCCTATATGCAAAGGAATCAGTTAATATTTACGTGTCCATAATGATATAAAGTAGCTAGTGATTCCAGACCATAATCTATCTGTGTCTTTAATTTCACTCAGTTCCGTTCAGACGTTTTTGCGTGAACAAGTAAGAAACATCCGTCCATCGTCACAGACTTGCATTTATAATATCAGTAAGATTATAATATTAGTAACTGCCCTCTGTTTGTCTTCTTCAATTTAAAAGAGAGGTTGCCTAAACTATTTAAGAAGAGTTTTTTGCAAAGTAATAGTCTAAGTATAATAAGTTTTCTATAGGATACATTTTGGAGAGTGTCTGCATGAATTACATGAGTTAGTTCCCCCTTCTCCGTTCCACCATTGAACGAGCCGACGCACGGAGTGTTTCCATCCCTTTATCGTAAACACTGTACGGACGCCGCCTTATCTTTTTTTATTCGTACCGCGAAGGAGTAGAATAAGTTACCCGCCTTGGTATTTCTTTATTACAACGTAATTGTCATCATGAGAGTGAATAGGCTTTTATTAAGTTAGTTCGCTTTTAAGACTATGTCGTCACTTACGATCAGGTGGTTTCGTAGTCAAGTGCTAACTTATTGAATATAAAAAAATAACCTGCTTGGAATAGGGTAAAAATTCTTACTTTGAATATTCCAATTATATCAATAATTTTAGGATATTTTATTGTTTTATAGACAATTTTTGTATCTATTTAACTGTTAAATAGTCATACCAATTATATAATATAAACATACATTAAACAAATAAAGAAAATATGTACTATTCTTATATATTTGTATATCAAAGGTTCGTACAACATATTCATATTGATGTGTTACCGATTTATTTATTTATTTAAAAATGTATTAAGCCCTATGGAGAGTTACAAAAGATGCGCTTAATGCTAGAAGAGTTCTTTAGCAGTCGACTTTTAGGATACACAGACAGACAGTAAAAATACAGTAAAAAAGACGAAATTAATGTAACTAAAATTATTTTAATGAAATTGGTAAAATTAGGAACTTAGTTTCAACGACGTGGTTTTATTCCTCGCTATAAGTACCGCGAAAGATTTTTTTTCATATTAAATAAGTGAGTAATAATTGGAATTTCTTGCCTGCGTCGGTGTTATCGACGTATGATGTTGGAGTCTTCAAGTGAAGAGTAAACAGGCAGAAATCTTAGACATCATTGCCACTTACCATCAGGTGGGATCAATGTCAAGCATTAACTAATTCTTGGTACAAAATAAATACAATATCGATAAAATTAACGTCAACACTAGTACGAGTATTGTATTCGTAATAATCTGTTTTCTAATACAATTGTGGAGACAAAGAGATTCTAAACGTATTTAAAAGGGCAATTTGTGATCATATTCTAAATTGTTCATGGGACATTCAAATCAAAAAGAATTGTCGCTGCATCTCTGGTTCGTTCAACTTAAAAATTAAATTTGCCGAGTCGATTTCATTTTTCATTAATTCTTCTTCAAGGGTCACGAAACAAGAAGTATTACTAGAAGTGACTCTACAGATTCAGTAGTTTAATTTTTAAAATATTGACGTTTTACCTTTTCTATTTGTGTATGTGTGTGTGTTGTAAATATATATATATATGATGATTTTTAAGTAAAAATTCGGCGACCATACACCACAAAAATATACATACTCGTATTTAGCCAGATTACCTTGTGCAAATTTTACCTATAAACCTAAAAAAAAGTTTACTCTTTCGAATTATAATTAAATATTCTATAATAATTTATATAAAATGTGTCTACATGTTATGATTTTTGAGATAAAGTAACAGAAGAATTGACTGACGCTAGCAAAGTCTTATAAATAGGGTCTCATGGCCCATGGCCGTAGACCCAAAAATTTGTCGCAAATTTTCAGAATGTGGTATTTTCTCATTCTTTATTGCAACCTTTTCTGTCGCATTGCTGAGTTTCGGTCTCTTCTCAGAGAGAGATACTTACAGGCCACCACGCTAATCAGTTGCTGATTGATACATTTTAGACCCTAGAGAACTTTATAGAGAATTTTGAAGAATGCAGAGAACTTCAAAATATTTTGTTTTCTACTAAGAAATTGACAATCATTCCTAATACACAACTTAGAAAATTTAATGAGTGTGCATAGGTCTTCAGAAGACCAACAACCGTTTATCCCTGCTTATGTTCAAACTACGCTCACAAATTATCCAAAACCACGCTCAATGGTATCCGTCAAGCCGTTTCCAGTATCTCTAGCTCGATATACCAACCAATAGACAGAGTTCCTATATAAAATTTCCCTCAGGGTTTCTCTACAATTTTTTCCTTTGCTACTGTTTAACCCCCGAATCGCAGCTAATTTCGAGAGGAGCGCGTGATTAATTATTGATGATCCTTTTCGAATTCAGATCTGGAGTTACTGTTTGCCTTTCATGTTAATTTTTCGCGTAATCCCCTAAGATATGAATGAATACTAAATGAGAGATGCTGTTGTGTTTTTAAATTGATTGCGTATGTGTAGGTAAAGATGTTGATTGTTAAAGAAACTCTAAAAATCTTAATATTTTAAGAAGAAAGCTGGTTTAAGGACTTGAAATAAACAGACAACCTAAACTTTTAAGATTTAATATTTGCGGTTTTGCATCCCGATTCCGTTTACAGTTTAAGTGAGCGGAGACGGGATTTTTGGACATCGTGACTTAGGTGGCAAAAGCAAGTGTTTGTTTGTATGAAGTTGAATCGGTAGACTTTCCACACCTTTGAGAACTTGATGGAGAATTCTCAGGAGTGCAGGTTTCCTCAGGTTACTTTTCTTTAGCGTAGAATGTGAACTCGAGATGAGGCCATAAATTTAAGAGGTGCAGCCGGATTTGAACCGAGGACCTTCCGTTACGAAAGACCAATATTCAAACCCTTATTGTTGTTAGTCGGAACTTGTATATATGCTAACGATACAGAAAACTCCGATAGCGTGATTCAGGTTTTGTAGTGACGTCATTGTATGACGTATTATGTGATGTCGCCACAGGTAACCATGTAGGTACCTTTGTGCGTTAGTCGAATTAATGATCCCAATGCGCCCAATGCCCAATATTATTGCACAGGTCTCAGTCTATCTGTGCAACAATATACATCAAAATCGGTTCAGGGACTTGGTGTGAAAATGTAACAGACAGAAAGTACATGAATTACAAACCGTGGTCTTCGTTGACCATTTAACTCCAGCACAAACAGCAAGTGTAAATAACAATCAATCCCTTTAAGACACAGATGCACCTAAACAATACGACTTCGTCTTGGGGGCGTGTAGACAATTTTCAACCTTAAGCCGTTACTGTAAAGTTCATTTTTGTTGGTTTAGCTGATGATGACCACTTCTTTGGGCGCGCCGAAGCGTTATGCCCACAATGACAACGCGTGACAATACACACAATGGCCAAGTGTCGAGTGACGAGTAACAATCATGTACCTTGGTATATACAGGATGTTTGGAAATACGACTTTTGCGTTTTTCAAAGTTTCTATGAGTTTCTAATTTTTTTAAACTGTAACGGGTAGATATATTTTTTGTATATTTTATATCAATTTTTTACTTTTTTCGTGACAATTCACGTCATTATTTGACATGGGGTAACTTATTTGTATATTTTTACGAATATTAGTATATTTGTTTGTTACGGGTCAAATCTTGCAAGCTTAATTAGACCCACTTTCTCTTACACTACGGACCTGAAATTTTGCATAAAGCTTTCATCCTGATGACATTGCATTTTATGACAAGCATGACCTGATACTACGTTCAGGATTGGCTCCAGACAGAACTCCTAAACAGTTAACAATACAGTTATGAAATTTTGTATCTTTGTATTATGGATCTATAATTAAAGCTACATCACCTGCACCATATATTAATTATGTACCATATTTGGTGCAATAAAGAATTATGAAAGCATGTAAAATATTTGTAATGAATCTAGTTTAGGCATATAGAAAGACGACTTAAAAAGACTAAGCCATTTGATTTGATTATACGTAGATGATTCAATACGTATATATATATATATATATATACGTATACGTACTATATATATGTAGTTTATGTTATTGCAATCCATAAATGCCCCACTCCTGGGCTCCGGTCTCTCATAATGTGAGGGGTACAGGCCATAGTACATCTCCCTGGCCAAGTGCGGATTGGAAGACTTCACACACCTTCGAAAACTTTATCAAAAACTTTCAGGAGTGCAGGTTTTCTCACGATGTCTTCCTTCACCGTAGCAACTGATAATATCAGAAGTTGTCTGAAACGCACATGTCTTTAGAAATTAGAGGTTATCCCACCAGATTTTAACCCAGAACCCAGCTCGAGAGACCAACGTTCAACGTTAGGCGGTCACTGCTTATAACAACTGCACAGTTGACGTAAACAGTGACAAATTTGTAACAGAACACCCTGTAAATGAAGCCACCAGTAACGTCCGTGTATTCAATACGGCAGTGCGGGCGTATCGGTCATACACCGGCGCGCACATTCACACATACGCTATTAGGTTACTTTGCGCTATCTGGGTCGCTCGTCGCACCAGACCAATGGATCTGATCCCGTTATACATCATGACTTTTGAACCTTACTTCATCATCTCTGCCTCACCTTAATGTCACTGTAGCTTTGAAAGTCCTACTGCTGGGCTCGGCCCTCTTACAGGCCTCTAATATACTACATCCTGAGGATCTTACTCCTGGGCTCGGGATTCCTCTTACAGGCCTCTTATATACTGCAGCCTGAAGGTCTTAGTTCTGGTCTCGGGATTCCTCTTACAGGCCTCTTATATACTGCAGCCTGAAGGTAATACTTCTGGGCTCGGGATTCCTCTTACAGGCCCCTTACTGCGCTGGCTAGATTCAATTTCATATACTCCAACGTTGAGAACTTTACGAGTAGGTAGTTGTTAGGTGTTGAGGATAAAATCTTATCTTATACAGTTCTAAATTCGATATAAACAAGTTTTTAACAACACAAGCTTTTATTATACTCGTAGATCTACAAAGAAATATTAAAAAAATTATAACTATGTATATTGTGTCCCGTTAAGTAATTCTCTTGTCTGGAGCAAACCCTGGGCATAGTAGCAGATCATGCTCATCATAAAAACGTATTGTCATTGGAACTGAAGCAGTGTGCAAAATTTCAGCTTCGTAGTGTAAGTGGAAGTGAGTCTAATTAAGCTTGCAAGATTTGACTTCAACAATTAACAAACAAATATACTAACATACTAATATTCACCGAAAGTTAAATAAAAGGTCATAAAAATATTTCCAAATCGACCTCGAGGTGTTGAATAATACGAGCAAAATATTACGGAACAAACAAAATCAAACACCGACCCCCAAAAAAACCTCATGATCGCAACAACAAACAACTGACCAAACAAAAAGTCGCTAAATTTTTAACGAAAGACAAAATGCCCCATTTGGTATAAAAAACCAAGATTCCAAAGATTGAAAGGGGCGAATCACTTACCGCCTTCAATTTATGTGGAAATTTCACCCATGGGACGTCCGTGGTAGGACTAACAATATTAGGTAACTTATAAGGTTCCGGAGTTGATGGGCAGGCCTCACAATTGATTGGGGGCGAGCACGAGCTATTTTTTACGGACGGAAAAATAAGAGGCAATTCCCTGTTGGATTTCTTGTGGTAGGTTTAATTTCACGAAAAATTGTTGTGTGTTATCGCCAATACTGTAACTATATTTTATCCCGGCTAAAATATTACATACTATTTTAAGCTTTTTACTACGAAACTACTGGTTACTGTCAATGCGCAGTTTTTTGTCCTTGGAACAAAAGTTTGAATGATCAGTTATAAGTTTGAAAGTTGGTCCTTCGAATTTGGGTTCGAAACGTGCATCAGTATTTTTTAAAGTTATGTAATATTAGAAGTTAATTATCATTTGTATTCTAAAGACGTCGTGATGGAATCTTCACACCTGGAAGTTCTAACTACAGTTCTCGAAGGTGTGAAGGCTGCTCTACCTGTATTTGACCACCATTAAGGAACTCTTACATGTGCATCATCATTGGAATCCAAAACTGTGGTACTGAGCTCGGATCCCACTCACAATGTGAGGGTTACAGGTCATAATTCACCATTCTGTCCAAGTGTGGTTCACTTCACACATCTGTGAGAACTTTGTGGAGTACTTGGGTCCAGCTGCGTCTTCGCCCACATGTCGTTTAAAAACAATCTATATATTATTTCAGATTGTGATCTATCCCTATATCAAATTTCATAGAGATCCGTTCAATAGCTTTTGTGTGAAGGAGTAACAAACATACATCCTCACAAAATATCACATTTGCGACTTGCAACTTTTTCCTTCATCGAAACGAGCGAAGCACTTTGAAAATTGGCCCAGGATTCGAATCCCAGATTTTGAAAGACCAGTGTCAGTCAAACAGGTTATCACTAAAATTTGTATCGCAAAAAATACGAGTATATCCCGTATAAAATAACCTCGAAAATGCCAGCATCCACATGATACCTATAAAGTGCGGATGGCCAGAGGCGACCGGGGTAAGTGGGCCAGCTATCCATAAATATTTTTACGTTCAGAAGGTGCCTCTTAGTGGCTAATCTTTTTTCCACTCCAATATAACGTTTCAAAAGACTAACACCGAAAATCTTTACAATGTCTTGAAAAGGTTTGATATTTTGATATCTGTATTCTCGTAAAGGTAAAATATATGCTATGGATGATTTTAGTTTTTGGTCACCTAGGATTGGTGCTGATCAATACTGGTTCAAAGTGAATTACCAATGCTGATTATGGACAACTAACTTTTTCCTGGGTCTACGTCTACGTGCCCCCCTACTTCAAAACCCCCCTTCTTCACCCCCTCTCCCCTAACAGTCAACGTCATAATCAATTCAGGAATACAAAGTGGTACGCTTATATCTTCGATAATAAAGTCATTACAAACCTTTATGCCCTATTTGACTCCGAGTGGTCAACGTAGCCATTGTTTTTAATCAAGTTTTATTCACCTTTGTGCCAAGTTTCATCAAAATCAGTTTAGTACTTTAGGCGTGAAAGGACAGACAGAGTTAATTTCGCATTTATAATGTTAGTAGGATTTTTGACAGGCCGGTTGGTCTAGTGGTTAGTGAACCTGACTACTACACTGGAGGTCGTGGGTTCGATTTTCACCCAGGTCAAGCTTTTCTGTGATGAGCAGGCATGTTTGTTCTGTGTGTCTGTGTGTAATAGAAATATCTATTTAAGTATGTATTTAAAAGTATATATGTATGTTTATC
>DWJZ01006332.1:0-13128 GCA_018249125.1 Asbolis capucinus
ATAGCATACGGTGTTTACCTTTAATTGATTGTGCATTTAGCATATGATACATTGTTTCTGTGTAACTTCTGTGTACTTGTAAGTGTGCAACAATCGTTGGTAGACCAATAAAAATAAATAAATATATATATATGCATATATGTTTAGCATATGTTATATAAATAATATATATATGTATTGGAATGTAATTTTTTGTGTATTATATTTATTAATATTCAGATAGGTACAAAGTGCACGCTAAATTTTAATTACACTATGACTTTTCTACCCCAAGTTTGCTGAAGAGATTTCTTTTAGAAATAAGCCGTGCCTTTGTACAAAATCTAACTTATTAAGTTATGTAACAATTTGTCTCCGTGTACATGAATAAATAAATGAATGGTACGGCCATGGTCTACCATGCTGCATCCAATTAGATTATCAACCAAATGTCGCCATAGCAGAACAGAAAAAAGCCGTTATACACATATTTTCTAGAATTATCTAGAAAGCCCTTACGTAATCATGTAAACCAGGAATGAGCAACCTTTTTAATTAGAGGGCCAATTTAAAATTCATTTTTGGAAGAGGCCCACATAGACATTTATTCTTTAAATACTGAATCAAATCTACTAAACGTTTTAGATTGAATATATAAAGTTTTTATATTATTGCTTCAATTTTGTATCATAATATTTTTTATGTTGAATTACTTTGTTTTGACAGTGTGTGAGCTTATTAAGTATAAAAATAAATTTAAAAATGCTCAAACGGAAGCTTGCGGCCCGCGGGCCGCGGGTTGCTTATCCCTGATCTAAACGACCGTTATATCAATTTGGAAATAATGTTGCCAGGATAATAATGAAATAATTACACAAAATGTCACAACAGTTCTTAATAAAATATAATATTTACTATGTCGCGTGTATCGCATGACTCGATAAGGATTAATTAAACAAAGGTATAAATGAAATTGACACTAATACGAGTATGTAAGTAATTTATTTCTTTGCTAGTAACTACCTCATATTATCGTTTATAGCCCGGAGGCTTGTGTCGGTTGGAAGCGATCGAAAAAGCTTAGCAACAGCGGCCACCGTCGATAGGATGGGTGAACGGTAATGGCAGAAATTCCATGAACACCTTGATGCTTTGGTGGGCACGGGAAACCATAGGCGCCGGTTGCTATCGTTAGATAACGTTAAGCCATGATAATGTTCATAGCGATACGCCAACTGCCCTCCTTTCACTTTGAAAATTGGACGTGCAAACAGAATTCGAACCTACCTCCCTTCCAGAGAATAACGGATAGTACTAAATTAAAAAACGTTGAACTTCAAACTAGTTATCTTAAAAAAACAGATAAAAAATAATATACTGGCAACCTGATAAAAGAACCACACTTAAAAAAAAAATTAAACTTTAAATGATTATCTAGTTAGAAGTATAAAATGGCGCCAATTCCAAATTTAAATTGGCATAACGGTTCCTCGTAACCCCGCCCTCAAACAACGTTGCCGGCGATACAGAGAATTGGTATTTACCGGTAGTGGCACATAAACAGACTTCAGTCGCCGGTTTTACTATCTGTAGGGTTTAGTCACTACAAAGAGACTTGCGAGTACAGTCGAGTTAAAAATCCATATATTAGTTTTAATTGTTGTAATCGAAAACCAAGTTTAAACTTTTATTTAACTTGTCTGTCTGGAGCCTATTCTACATGCAGGATTACGTCAATATCATCATAAAAATGCATTGTCATAGTAACTGAAGCAATAGGTATTTCATCTCCTTGTGTTTTAACCCCAATATATAAAATTCTGTATATGCGTGCTAGATGCTGTAAAAAAATCATATTAAACTTAGACCCGAAGAAATAAACTAACTGCATTAATACTACATTTAGGATTGGCTCCAGACAGAGAACTAGTATAAAGCAGTTACAATTTTTTAAATATTTACATACAAAACAAAGAGTATCCCGGTTATAGTGCTCTAACTAAATAACAGATTGTAGTGTCAAATTTCATTCAGTAGTTTTGCGTGGAAGAGTAACTAATATCCATCCATCCTCACAGACTTTCGTAATTATAAAATACTAGCTGACAACTGAACCATACTTCTGCAATATAATTTATTAACTTTTACCTGTAATCCCGTTGGAATAAAAACATTTTACGGGATACAAGTTATCTTTAGAGTAACTAACCTCTTTATATAATATAAACTTCAACTCAACTTCGTCTAATTCAGTCCAGGTCTCTCAGAAATGTCATACTAATTTGAAGCTATTATTAACGGAAATAAAGCCTTTTCCTTGGATAAAACAATTCTACAGCCTTCCTCGGTAAATGGACTACCCAACACAAAAAGAGTTTTTCAATTCCGACCAAAATATCCTGAGATAAGCGCGTTCAAACAATCAAACAAACTCAACAATAACATTAGTATAGATTAATACAAATACTATTGAAAACCTCAAACAACTTTCGTCGGCGAGTGTAGGGGGCGTGGCGGACGCCTCCATTCGTTTTACAGCGTTTCACGGTAAGACATTAATTGAGCAAAACGGAATCAAAGGCTTGTAACGTTTCAGCGCATCTTTGTATGTTACGACCATTTCGAAGACGTTCCGATTCGAACGAAAATACTGCTGGCGCCAATATGCTAAGCGATCTTTTTATTACAAGCTTTTATTTAACTTTGCAGTGTATGTATGTTTGTATATTAGTATGTTAGTTTATTTGTTTGTTACGAGACAAATCTTACAAGATCTATTAGACCCACTCGTACACTACGGAGCGGAAGTTTTGCATAAAGTTTTCATCCTGATGACAATGTATTTTTATGACAAGCATGACCTGATTCTACGTTTCAGGATTGGCTCCAAACAAGGGAACTTCTCAACGGTTAACAACACAGTTATGAAATTTTGTGTTTCCTTATATTATGGATCTATAATTAAAGCTTGTGTTAATATTTTTAATGAAACTTGTTTATTTGTTTTGTTAACTTTTTTATGTTATTAAGAGGCAAATGAGCAGATAAGGTACCCGATGGACATCGCCATAAAATTTATACCAGGCCTTCATTACCTATCAAGGAGGAAACGATGAAACCACTTAACGTAATGAATTAGTGTAATAATAATGTATTCTCGGGATTTATACATGGCCATCTAATCTTAAACTAAGCATTCACTCGAACTTATAAACAAATATATATGTATATGTTTTTTTAAATACATACTTATTTAATATTTTATGTGCACCTATACACAGAACAAATATATCTCCTTAATTTACTGCCGCACTTAGAGTCGTAAATGGGTAATTAAATCGCTCTTTACTATAGAATTTGTGCAAGGATTCTAGAAAAGAATCTTCCGTAGTATTCATTTAAGTATATGATTTTTACAGTAATACATATCTTATAAGAATTTTGAGGACTGTCTCTACAGCTAAGTGCAAAACGTTCTGTGAATTACGGACAGACAGACTAGACATTCCGCCGGTAACATCGCGCTTTCCGTCCTCCTTCCTCATGCGCGCCGCGAAGGACTAGAATAAGTTGCCCGCGTCGGTGTTCCCGTTCGATTACAATGGAAGTGTCTTCAAGCCAGGGGTGAATGCGCTTTCCACATTAAACCGCATCCCTGTTTAACATCAGGCAAGATCGCGGTCAAGCACTAATTTATAGATTATAAAAAAAATCTTATAAATATTCTGTAGGCCTATAACAGAAATCTATAGTATTCCCTTAAGTAAGTATGATAATAAATTAGCATTATTTAATTGTCAATTAAAGGCAAAAGGTGGGTAAAGACACGTGTTCCACACAGTCCTGCTTTGAGCGGGCCGCGGCCTTCGACTTGAGCACATCTGTTCATATAATTTATATCTTGTTTTGGTAAAAGCATTAAATTTTTAAAGTGGATTTCGCTGTTAATGACTTGAAAAAGTGTGAAAGGTATTAAGGAGGAATATCCTAGTTATATTGTACATTATAAATCTTGTACGGATGGAGTTTTGTTACTCCTTCACGCAAAAACTACCAAACGAATTTGAATGAAATTTGGCACAGAGATAGATTATAGTCTAGAATAACATATGATTATGTTTTATCAAAATATAATGCGGGTGAAACCACGGGCGGACCCTTGTTTTGTTATAAAACCGTACATGATTAACGCACTAATATCTTGGCCTGTTACAAATTTCCAAAGACACATTACGCGAGTTTTGTAAAAATAACGAAGAATAACGAAAAATTCCACTTTTACAATATTATTTACAGATAAAAATTGTTTACAAGTTTTGTACGGATAAGAAAAGCGAACTATACAAATGAGCATCACATAATGTAATACAAGTTCCAGCAAAACTGAAACACCAACGAGAAAAATGTATTATTGTAAACATTACAAAATTAATTATATCACAACTATTTATAATAATTACAAAGTATCCCGTATTCTGTTAATTTTCACAATCATTACTATCGTTATTTTAACTGCCTTCGCTTCGCTTCAGATAAGCTTAGGGCATTAAACACGATTATTTATATCAGTTCATTAATAATAAACTAATTTAAATAACATTCACACATTAAATTATCCCTTGGGATAGATCTTATGTTTACATAAATTACATTAGTAACGTAATCAAATTGTTTTTAACAGTGATAAACGCACAGACTTTCTCGAAAAATCATTAGTAATAACCACACACACACACACACACACATTCTAACGATGTGTTAATCTGTCGCGTATCTACAGGTTAGTAACTGGACAAAATGCCCCGGACCCTGGCCTAAAAGGGCCCCGGCCAGGATCTAACAAGGCATTTGGCCTCAGAGGGCCTTTGGCCTGACAAGGCCCCGGCCTCATAAGCTGCAAGGTGAAACATTTTCAACAAAATGTATTTGGTAAAAAATATAACTATATTTTTTTAATAATTACGAAAAGTCAAATAAAGACTTTTATACAAATAATATTGCTAACATTAAAATATTATTTTATATTAATTACAGTTTTATTGTTTTTGTAAATTAGATATTTAACTAAAATGACACAATATTACTGTTGCGAAACAAATTCAGTGACGTAATAAAATTTAATCACAGTGCGTCGATTTCTCTTGGTGCCCCATACAAAAAAATTGCAATGCGCCTCAGATGGTATAGTTTTGAGACTATTTACAATATAACTCAAGATTAAAAACACAAACCACCTGTATTAATTATACTAAACCTGTAATTGATCGCTGTATGTATTTCAAAGATATTTGAAATGAACTATCAGCATTTTCTTTTAAGGAAAAGATACTAAAACAATGTTTTTAAAATTTTTGTCTGTTTATCTGTTGACTAAGCATGCTATCTCAGGAACAGGCAACTCGATTTTAACGTTTTTCACAAATGTATTGTGTTAAGATAGGATTAATATTTAATGCTTGTCTTAGGGTTATTTAAATATAAACAGTTCGACGACAGAAAACAATAAGGCCTGAACTTAGTGTAACGCAAAATAAATACGCCCTTGGTATTTTAAGCTTTAAAGTAACACAAAAATTACGCCCTTACAGTTTTCTTTCGAAAATATCTCATTTTAATGGATCCCGTCAACCCTTAGCTATACCGAAGCGAAACGACTGCAGCTACTCATTCACATGGTTTATGTCATTCTTAAAACCCACGGCTGTCATAACATTAAACAATGACACAAATGTATTCTAAGGCGGTCGGCGGACCCTGTGATGGCCGCGACACCTTGCTTAATTGGAATTTATGTAGTCTGTGCATCGTTTTATAACACGCTGGTCCCCTACCAGGAAGATACTTGCTCTTCCACCGTTCGAATTTCATTAAGTTACCTTAACTCATCAACAGATGGCGCTGCTTTATTCTAACACTAAACTTTGCCAGTTAATGTTTAAGTTATATAAGTAATAAGAAAAAGCTTTTAATATTCAACTGAATATAAATATGTTACAGATTTTGAAGACTATAAGGCAGCTCAATTACTTGTTAAATTTGTAAGTATTTCTAGCTGCATCAGTGTGCTTTGAAATAGTCGTGTTAATTTATAAGTTCAATAAATCTGGGGAGTATTCGTGAAAAAATAAATAATATGAATATATCTTTACTTTTAGTAAATATTTAGTCAAAAATTTGTTTTTTAAGATATTCTCTAAGAAGAATCATCTTTTCTAATACACTTTCACTGATGCAATCAAATACTAATACTGAATTTCGAATTTGAGTGAAAGCGTTTTATAATAATTGTCCCTTAGATAATTGACAAGTAGAATTTCATTCGACAGCCTTTCGACTGTGTATCGAGAAATAATTTCCAAATTCACTTGAAGTAGGGGCCAAATTTCAAATTCGTGGGTTTATTATTAACATATTTCGCCTCACATTCGGATAGTTTCCGAAGGGCTTCCGGTAGACACTAAATGATTTCTTTTTTATATCTTATCTTAATTAAGGGTGCAACTTTATTAAGGCGGCCGTAATTACCACTTAAATTAATATTTTGGAATTTAATTTGGTTTTAAAATCAGCATAAAGATGTTAAACGTGTTAGTTAGCGCGTTAGTTAAAGTGTAAGGGTAACATTAGTATGTTCATTAAATTATTGGACGATAATTAAGATAATTAATTATATTAGATATATAACAATATATTTTGAGTGAAATTTATCTTGCATGTAATAATTACTAAGACACAAATTTTTAATTTATGTCAATTATTTTCAATGGTGTTTTTAATTATCCTAAATATAAGGTTTATAAAATAAAATTATATTTAATTTTTTTTTTGTTGAATTTTGACAATGCCTTTTGCTTTTACTAGTCTATGCTTTGATAGTATTTTGTCTCTGAAATTCCACCCTTACAAATAAAGGTTACAGACCATGGTCCACCACGCTGGCTTATTACGGAGAATTCTCAAGAGTGCAAGTAATCCTCGTCATGTGTTCCTCTTGTAAATCGCACAAAACTTTCAAAATTAGAGCGTTTGAACCCAGAAAATTAGGTTTGAACCCAAGGCCTTCCGTTCGATCAACGTTCAAACTGTTAGGCTATTGTAGGTAGATTAAAAACAAATTTATTTTTACCACACCCTACTGTTAGAATACAGTTGGTTTACTGTTATAAACAGAAAAAAATATATCGTCGTCTACTCCCTACTAATTCCTAGTAAATTACTCTAGCGTACTCAAGAACTTGCGTAATAAAAAAGTTCCAAGAACATACATGAACGGGCCATTTGAAATCTTTGCGTGGGCCACGTTATGGCCCGCGGGCCTGGGGTTGAGCAGGCCTTGGTCTGGTGGTTAGTAAACCTGCTGAAAAGTTGTGGGTTCGATTCCCATACTGAATGATTTATTTATTTAGAAATATCTATTACGTATGTATCCATACTAATATTGTAAATGTGAAAGTATATGATTGTATATTTGTTTATTTTTCTATCGGCCATCTTTTATTGAATATTCCACAATTATCACTACTGATACCAACCTACTATATTTTAACCACTAATGAAATAAAGTAGCTCAATTTATGCATAAAATCTTCTAACACAAGTCACTCAAGTTGGAATGTTTTCAATTCACTTCATTACACCCAGTCGTCTTGAATGTTCCGATACGTGACAATTTCCTGTAATGGAATCTAATTTGACGCTTATTGCGACGTTTTACATTCAAACAGTAACATTGATGTAGAGACTGGACTGGAAACGCCTTCCGTTGGAATAGGTGTTTGTTTGTCCTTTGCCGAATATCTTACTAAAAGATGAAACTTTGAATAGGAATATTTTTGCGTCATATGGTGCTGTTATGGCCACTGGCATACCTGTAGGGCATGGGTTTTGCTAAACTATAATATGTAGACACTTGAATTTGTTACAAGATTTGTAATAATGTACAAAAATCATCCACGTATATTACGTATATATCCACATGTATTATAACGTTCGCACTTTCAAACTTTAAGGTCACTTAAATAAGTAAATATCTCGGGACATCTCACACACGGCCATCTAACCCCAAACTAAGCGTTAGCTTGTACTATGGTGATCAGACAACTTATAAACTTATATATATAAACGTACATACATATATAAGTGTATAAGAACTTTAGATACATATAAATTTAGATAGACAAATTTCTTGTCAAATCAGACAACTGATAAACATACATATATATTATTAAATACATTCTTATAGATATTTACACCCAGAAACACAACAAACACACCTGTTCATCACAAAAAAGTTCGACCTGGGTGGGAATCGAATCACTTGCATCTATGAAGGAAAACATCGTGAGGAAACCTGCAAATCTGACAGTTCCCCATAAAATCTCGAAGATCTGTGAAGTGTAATAATCCTCACTTGAACATCGTGGTGAACCCGAGCCCAGCAGTGGGACAATTATCGTATACAATGATGAAGCCACATCTAGGTAGTATCTACATATATCTAGGTATACCGTTAAATTTGCATTCGGTCGTCGGGAGTGATTTCCCCGGCGATCCAGTATCGGCTCGATCGCGACGATATCCAGAATTGCCACCCTGGCACCGAGTCCTATCCAAATCGAAAATCAACTCTTTTTATTCGCGCTATTGGGGGGGCTTATTCTGGATGTTGATTAAAGCGTTTATTATCCAGCGAGTGGCGTTGATTATAAGTAATATTAGTTATGAAACAATGCGTCAGTAAATGGCGGGCGAGTGGAAATTATTGCACGCTTCTGTATTTCACAAGGCATAGAATCGTCGGTCCCGATTATAATCGTTACTCGATAATCGTTAACGGCCTTTCAAGCATGAAAAAAATCGATACTTGGATTGATTCTGATGCCCTCTACCAATACACTTAGGTGCGAAGTATGCTCTGGGCCTTGTCGGTCCTGGCTATCTTAAATTAACAATATTTTTGTTATTTATTTCTAATTTATTTTTTTCCTAACAAGTATGTTCCAGAATAGGACTCCACAGTCGTCTCGTTTGAACGATTTTTGCATAGCAAACTTAGGCATATAAGGTTTTATTGCGAAGGGGTCTATTCTATATGCGAATTGAACCGTTCGATTGACAAAAGGTTTTTCGCAATAAAAAGTTTAAAGGTATTGTGAGAAAGACTCCTTGCTTCAGATATCTTTTTTCCAATTTGAATACTTATTGTTCTCTTTGTTAGGCAGTAATGTTGTTTTTGTCAAATATATAAGTGTAGAACCAGGGTCCACCCGTGGCTTCGTCCGCGTGGTATGTGGATAAAAACTAGTCTACTTTTTATTCCAGACTATAACCTATCCCTGTACAAAATTTCATTGAGATTCAGTAGTTTTTGCGTAAATTCAGCCAACTTTCCATCCATCCTTAGAAACTATTTATAATATTAGTATACTATTAGTATACTATTATTATATTATACTATACTATTACTCCTGTAAGCCTATATTATTACGTAAGAGATTGTACGTAAGCCCAGGTTAGAAATATATATAAAAATAAATGTTTGTTTGTCCTTTATATACTCTGAACTAGTGGAAGATAGAACATTGATGTCTACTGGACCTTTGTTTAGAATTCTGTGGTAAAAAAAATTGATACCAAAATTATATCTATCGTACATATGGTTCATGTGTAGCAATTTTCGTCAGGTACAGCTAGTTCATAATATTAGTAAGTATTATTAAAGGAATATGTAAATCTTTCGGGTAACGTAAATTATTCACCTAATCTCGTACTACGACTTCGCTACACACTCCTAAGATTTTATTCAAAGTTCTTCTTAGAATTCGACGAAAAAACAGATATTAACATAATGTTCGTCATTTGATAGAAATAAACACATTAAGATTTGTGTAATGTTCTGAAGGAGTTACGAAGATCCACACACTTGGGTAATGGGTTCATGTCAATAACATTATGCGGAGGATGAGATGAACTCTTACAAAAATAAAATAGCAGAATATATACATACTATATATATATAGCCTATCCTTAATACTTAAATATCTATTCTAATGATAAACCTGTAACAGGGTCAATTCTGTACATTAAATTTTTTTTGGAAATTTTGATGCAGGGAGGCCTTGTTATCGATATAGTGACAAAAAAAATCCTTTTTAATTTATTTTCTGTCTGTCTGTCTTTCTATTCGAGCTTCACGCAAAAACTACTGGACATGTTTAGATGAAACTTGGTACAGTTGTGGCTACAAAGTCGAGAATGATTATAGGATATGTTTTATCCCAGGAAAAGGCTGAGTTACTACAGGGTATCGGGTTAAAATTAGTATGGTAACTCCGAAACCAATAGACCAATTTAGATAAAATTTTGCATGTTTGGGGCTTATGCAAGAACGATGGTTATAGAATACTTTTTATCCCAGAAAACTGCTTTGGTCCCGTAGGATAACAGGTTTAAATTAGTATGGTAACTTTGATACTATAACCTTTTTAGTAGAATTCAAAACAAAGTTGCTAAAGACATCAGTGCTCTTTCTCTTCATGTCATTTTCTACCAAGCTGGCCATGTGCGGTAGACTTCACGTACCTTCGTGAACTTAGTGAGGAACTTCTCAGCTGCAGATTTACTCACGATGTGTTCTTTCACTGAAACCAGTGATAATTAACGCCTAACACGCACTTTTTTTATAATTAGAGGACTTTTTTCGAGAGACCATCGTTGAAATCGTTAGCCTATCTTTGTTTAAACCAACTACGCGTAATAAAATAATCTAAAAAGTCTTTCAAACTAGTAAAAATCAGCCATAATTCCAAAGCTTCGTCTGTCTTATAAACAGACATCAAATTCGTCTCATTATTTGCAAACAGGAATATCTTTACGTAATAGGAATATAAACATGAAATAGAGAGCGACATTATCCACAAACTCCTTTTTGTATTCGCATCCTAAGCGCTCTGTCATTGGAATAATTCCGTCATATATATGCCGCATCACATTATATACTCTGTCGGTATTTGATAGGATAACATGAGAAATCTATAACTATTACTGCTTACCATTGAATATCATTCGTTTGTTTAGTCCTGATGTACTCAACCTGAGGCGTATCAGCTACTGGACCGAGTATGGCAAAGTCAATCTGTTTTTACAAGCTTTTTATTTAACTTGCACGAAAAAAATACAATAATTTGCACCAACTATAGAATATAGTCAAACCTGTAAACCTTTTTTATGTAGAATAAGTTAATGCTTACATCGATCCCAACTAATGATAAGTGGCGATGATGTCTAAGATGTTGGGGGCGCTAACTTAGTGATTAGTGAACCTGACTACTACACCGGAGGTCGTGGATTCGATTCCGACCTAGGTCAAACTTTTCTGTGATGCGCAGGAATGTTTGTTCTGTGTGTCTGGGTGTGTAATGGAAATATTTATTTAAGTATGTATTTAAAAAGTATATATGTATTTTTATCAGTTACCATAGTACAAGCTAACGCTTAGTTTGGGATAAGATGGCCGTGTGTATTGTAAAAAAATATATATATTAAAAAAAATAACTCTTCGCTTCAAGACTCGTACATCTGTGGACGAGAACACGCAGGCTTATATTTATTTACCTTTTATTCAAGTCTGAAGAGCTGGAGAAGCAAGACAAGGCTTGATGGTCGGTGGTCACCGTTGTCCACAACATGGGATTCACCAAAACAATGCTGGGTTGAAGGGGAGCCCTTTTCATTTTGAAGAAGCTTATAGGTATTAGAAATTGCACGCAATTTATCGACCAATACTTGTAATTTTTGATAATGTAGCAAAATTATGGTCCATATCTGTGAGTAGAATACATAAAATGATGTGACCATATACTGACTCAATAAAAATCTATTTATCTGACTTAATAAAACCCTTTTCAAATTTTAAAAGTAAATTAGCTTCTTTATATATTGTTGCTAAAAAATATTTAAGAACCACTGGTCCAATACTTGTATTATGAGAAAATCCAGAGATAAAGGAAAGCGGATTTCAATGGGTAGTTATTTTTGATCACAAGCCAACATCACATTTGCTTACAGTCATGCATACGATATTACTTGGATATACAGTAAAAGATGAATAAAGGAATCTTGGACCAATTCAATGGTCTCTCGATAAAAGGTGAACAAAACATTACCTAATATAAAAATGTTGAGAATTCGTCTTGATATGCTCTTTACCAAAACGCGTTGTGGCGCACGTTAAGGCACGATTCAAAATTCAGACATTTGTAGTAGTCATACCACGTGTTTAAACAAAGTTATTATTAAGTTATTTAATAATCTGTGCCAGGAATTACACCTTTAATTCACCTACCACTTTTGCATCATCGAACGAGCCGATTTTTGTCGTATCTGTCCCTTTGTCGAAGACATCCCGCCAGTACGAACGCCGAACTTAGCGTCCTTGGTCATGCGTACCACGAAGGACTGGAATAAGTTGAAAGTATCAGTATTCCCGTTCGATTTCAATGTACGATTACGACTCGTAAATGTATTCATTCAAGAGTGAATATGGTTTTTGCTAAATTAGTGCGCTCTACACTAACTAAGATAGTGGCGTAACTATACCACCGGAGGCCCGTGGCAAATTCACGCCACAAATTCAAATTCAATTCATTTTCTGTAGGGGCCCAAGACAAATCGTCCCATTTAGTACTTGTATAAATTTATATTTTTTACTACATTTCTTAAAAAACATTTCGTCAGTTCTGTGTCAGTGGTCCGCAGGCCGAGGTCCCTGTCAGGCTAAGGGCCCCTAGGGCATACTGCCAGTCATATCACCTTATAGTTACGCCACTGATCTAAGACCACTTCGCCGCTTACTACCATATGGATAGCACAACCACCAGTGAGATAGTCTAATTTAATGGAAAACCCCCGACAAAGAAACATTAGCGCAAATTTATTTATGCACCTAAAACTGAAGTATTCAAGGCCGTCACGAAACACCAAAGCAAACGCCCCTTATATCACACTTCCTTCATGTAACAGAGTGTTACATAACCCCCCGTTTTCCGTTCATAAACAGTGATAAAATGACACCGGTGCATGATATATTATATGCAGGGCGTTAAGAATCCCGCGAAGGAAGTGCTGTTACCGGAAACTGTACGTGTCGCG
>DWJZ01006333.1:0-13127 GCA_018249125.1 Asbolis capucinus
CTTCAATTAGTTTATTATCTTATTAGGTATTCATAATCCTATATATACCTAAATTTTATCTATTTTTCATTTTGTATCTTTTAGTCACCCAAGGATTCGACGGCTCTCCGTTGAAAGAAGTTCTCTGCGTCAAATGTGCACGCGGCTTCAGGGTTCAAGACAATAAGTGTGTCAAGTGTGAAGCGTGCGTTTGTAACAGAAACGAGATAGTTGTCCGCGGGATCTGCGTGTCGAAGAGATACGTTAATGACAGACCCAAGTACGCGGATAGTCAGCTGCATCCTTCCTTACTGTTGGAGACTGTTAAGCAGGAGTATTTGTGCACTGTTAAGTACCTAATATATATATTTTTAAATAGCTAAGTACTTGAGCCACCTGTTGGAAAGCGGTCACGCTTAAAGCGACGATCGCATGTATTTCTATCCACATGGGCATGTGCCAAAGGGGGGCCTTTACCCAAAGCATATTTATGCGTTTAATGTATCATAGATTAGACATTTGAATAGTAATATTTTTCTTAGACAATTCAATTGCTAAATCAAAGAGTAATCAACTCGCCTACTCGTTATCAGCTGCTGTCAAAGTACAATTATTGTTTGATAAGAATAATGTGTCTTCAAGTCAAGAGTGAATAGGCTTTTGCTAAATTTGTGCGCTTTACAATCTAAGGCCGCATCACAACTTACCATCAGACAGGATCGCGGTCTAGCATTATATAGGTTATAGTAGGTAAAAAATATAAATAAAGAATGT
Organism: Asbolis capucinus; assembly: GCA_018249125.1. Taxonomy (NCBI): domain Eukaryota; kingdom Metazoa; phylum Arthropoda; class Insecta; order Lepidoptera; family Hesperiidae; genus Asbolis; species Asbolis capucinus. Next base: position 754 of record DWJZ01006333.1, read on the forward strand.
ATATGTTTTTAGAAGAATGACCTACGGGCATGCCGAAGACTGGCTCGGATGTGTGTTAAAAGCTTTTACCTAGCGGACGCTGCAGGCCCTTGTCGACTATGGTTTACACCTCAACTTGTAAAACATAAAGGTAAAAATATTATTAGAGAATTTTAAGGGATCCCGGAATAATCCTAAATATCCATTTACAAAAAGTAATCCCGGGATTTGAATCCCGAAAAATATGCCGCGATCCTGTAACCAATTTTCCTAGTTATTTCTCAATATAAAGCAATTCTTCTATATAAGCTAGTCTTTCTTATGCGGTGACATGTTTCTGATGCCTAGTGTTCATCTATGAACGGCGCTTGCTTAGTTTGACACTATTCTCGTAATATGCTTTTCTGTATCGAAAAACGTAACGAATAATTTTGATACTATTTTTTTACATACGTAAGTTTAAGACATATTGGATTAACGAAAGCCAGAAATGGAGATTATACACTTTCGCAGGGTTACCTCAACTGACTATAGCAACTGCTGGTATAAATACAGTTACTGAAGAGATAGAACTTGCATCGGGGCAGGTAAGTTTAAATAGTATTAACTAATTAAAAACCACATTCATGGGCGTACCGAGGGTGGTGGTAGACGGGTCCGGTTCCCTGGAATCCAAATATGTATGTGATCCAAAAATAACATATTTTACATAATATTATGCCTTAAATCCACCTTGCCACCCTGGATCCTCTTAGCCCTCCTCCCCCTGGATCTGATGCCGCCTGGGTACGCTCATGACCAAATTACTACTAATTTGATGGACAGACTTCTAACCCTTTGCGGCTAATATGTTCAACCTTAACTCGTTCATACTTGGGTTTGTTCGTAGGATGGTGTAGTTATTGTGTTGATGGTACATACAAGAGACGGTGGGCTGAAGTTGCTACGAGCCGGGCAAAACACCTATCCTTGCTTACCACCCCTTCATGTCAGAATTACAAACAATATTTTGTAAGTTAAATTTCTTATGTATTAATTTATAGCGATATTATACTTAATATACTTGGAATATATGTTATATTTAAGAGTTCTAAGAGAGAGGAGAGAGATGTTATATTGTGAAGTATTTATTACTTAATGTTATTTTATTTCAGGCTTGAGTGTCAAATGAATGTTTCGAAACCTAATATAGATGAAGATGATATTTACGAATTGTATCTTTATTATAATGATGATTATAAACCTATACCTTTATCGATACTGAAACCAACTGGTTACTACATACCGGTAAGAACCTGGTTAAAGTTTGTAGCCTAATGCATTATTAGAAACAAATATAACAACTAAGAAATCACTTTATTATCCTTACTAGAACACAACAAACCTTTTCATCGTCATCAAAAAGCGAGTTAAGTTATCTGTCAAACTTCCACTAGTGACGTAAGTATGTCAGCGTGTCCATAGTGCTGTGCTGTTACTTGTTATGATTTTCTGTTAACATTATGAATAGGTACAACTTCAGTTAATTGGTAGAATATTTCTTCTTCCAATTAAATCTAGGATTAAATGCTTAAGAACGATAATATTAAATATTAATGTTATTGTTATTTTTAAATTTAAGTTTTGTTTCAGAAAGGAGCGTGGACATCTAGTAAATTTAAAAAATTCTTTATTTTAGACTCTACCCTCTCGACGACGGCCAATATGACCGAAATCATTTATTTGAAAACATTTACACTGCTAATAAGGTCAGTATCATTAATAATAGCAGTCTACTGTTAATAATACTAGTTTTATCAATAAAATAAGTAAAATAAAGTAACCTACTCTAGACACAGGACCTTACATAGCTAACTTATTTAGGGTAAAAAAAAAATACGATTGATATGACTTAAAGTATACTTATAAATTATCCTTAGGCTTGAAAGAAGTAAACACACTATTGGGTCTTTGCATTTACAACTGTCCGTTGTGCTGCAGTATGCTACAAAGTCACAGTTCTCCGATACAGTGACAACGACGTTAAGGGTTGTAAACGAAATGCCTCTGGCTGGTATATTCCGTGGTTTAGAGGTAAGTAAGTGGTCTTGATATTATACAAACAGATTGGTGATAGAGGTCAGTGAAATCCCACAAGTGAGAATGTTGCTCAACCCACACATCTAATTAACTGGCCTGTTGCGTGTAGTGGTCAGTAATTACTAATTAGTATTAAAAATACTTAAGTAGTACAATGATCACCATAGTACAAGCTAATGTTTAAACTGGGATTAGTTGGCCGTGTGTGAGTTGTTCTGATATATAGATACATATATAATTTAAAATGTTTCTTTTCAAACCAACATCATCATTATTGCAATTTAATACTGGAATATTTTATGACAGATATGTGGTGGAATATTCGGGACGCTGTGTATTCTATACGCGGTGGTGCAATGGCGAGGTGTGGTCCGGCGAGGAGGTTTCCAAGCGTCCGGAATTCCGCTTGTGGCTGGAACGATGGCTGATGCCCTCTACTTTGTGAGTCAAATGTTAGAAGTTTTTCCTATTTAAATAGACGAATAGAGTTTTTGCACACTTTAACAAATCTTTAACATGAAACCGGAAGAAGAAGTGAAAAGAAACTTCCACTGTGTGCTTTTTCTTACAGGTACTGAGCAGATTTATTAAGAAACTATTACTTATATATGTTACTCGTAGATAAATAAATAGTTGCCTTAAATTATATGATATTCCAGGCAGCACTGTTCTCAACCGTTCATGCCCTATGCGCTGAAGCCGGGACGCTCGGAATGCCTCTTCCACTGTCTCAAGCTGAAGAAACTGTCATAGAAGCATTTGTATATACTGTGGTTTCACTAAAAGTAAGTACATAAAGTAATTAGAGCCAAGGCTCCATCTTCCCGTAAATACAAATCCTGAATAAAGTCTTTCTCCTCTTTATTTATTGTAAATAGATACATCAACAAGATACACACTTAAACTAGCAAAAAAAAACATGCATAAGATAAATTCGAACACAAGTGCTATCTCAGTAACAGGTGTACACAACTTGCTAAAAATACATTAAGGCCTCAGACTTCTATTACAGCCCGTAAAAAGGAAAATCTAAAACTAAACATTATCTCTTTTATTTAATAAAAAGTTAAAATTCAAGAATAAAATTTAACAACATACAAAACATTAATGAAGTTAAATATATCAGAATAAATATAAATCAAAGTAGCATTTGCCAGACGACATTTTTTAATTTCCTACACGGGTTTGAGAAAAGGTCGACTAACGGTACTTTTTCGCTATCTAAAACGTGAGCATCTCTTTAAAACATAAACTTCATTGTTACCTAACGTTAACGACGGTAGGTTATGGTACGGTAGAACTACTATATTCATTCCTTGTTTCTGATTTAATTCTTCGATTTATATACTCGTTTATATTCATTTTAGATTGTCAAAGTCTTGTGGATCAACTGGTGTCAGTGTCGTTGTGATATATTCTTTATAGACTGGTCGGAATATAATCCTCCATTAAAAGGTAGGTACCAACATTCATGCTGTTTTTTTACTTGTCTATGAATGCGTGCTGTGTAACTATGTGTCTGTTATCTGTATAGGCGTACCGTAATGAGTAACAATAAAAATATATTTATTTACAGAAGAGTCCGTTTATGATCACACCGACCAATGGAAGGCGGAGTGTCTGGCGCGGGAATGGTCTCGAATGCAGACCAAAAGGCGCGCATCGCCAGCTGTCACCGTCACCTTGACACTTCTTTTAATACATGTAAAATTTAATACTTTATGCGGCAGAGTCTGTCTAATAATATTTATGGTGGGAAAAGTCGGTATGGTTTAAAAAAATGATAGTATGTTATGAATTATAATAATAAGATGAATAATATTCTTGATACGTCTTTATTTTTTTGAATAAGGAAATGTAAGTTTTTCAAGAGACAGATTTACATTAAAGAAAATACAAGACTGCTCACAAAATAGTTTATTTCGCGATATCTAATTCAAAAAATTTAATATTATCAAAATAATCATTGGTCTTCAAGTTGGACAACACTGGGCTGGAAAGAATTTAATAATAGATGCACAGACTAGGTACTTAATATAGATGTTATTATACTCTTTGAATAGATGTGTCAAAATCAAGTCTACCTCTACCGTATGTGATCATTTATCTGCCTTTGCCTTTGTCAGCGGTTTGACCGAAGAGCCAATGTTAAAAATCAGCACTTTAACTTTCATTACAGTGGTAACCGTATTTTTTATTTAGAATAAGTAAATGTTTGACACTTTTTACTTGGGGAAAACTTATACACAAAAGTTTGGATGGAACTTTCTAAATTGAAAGATACATATTTGTAAAGTAATTATCATAAAACTAACACTATATGTAACTGTTTCAATCATTCTATATTAATGAAATTCACATCCAAATTTCTTGCCGTTTCTAGGATTACCGGATGCAAACAGCAATTATTTAAAAAAAGGATCAGTCATTTATTCATAAGAAATCGCAAAAAAATTCTTCCTTCTTAATAACTTAACCACTAATTACGAATTTATTATGTACAAAAAATTATTTAAATACACTATCCATTGCAGCTAATGGATCCATGGCAATATTACGTACCCAATAGCCGAGGATACAAGTGGGCTATAGGAATGGTAAGCTGGTGGACCGCCTACAGTATTGTGTTGGTGGCGAGATGGGTCAGTGATAAGATGGTCGGATCACCCACAGATACTCTCCCTGAGATTTGCAAAGGAGTGGGGCTCTCGTTACTTGTCTTCCAAGAAGATCTATACGCACATTACGTACATGGCCGGTAAGTATTCTGTAGTTAATATGTTGGTAAATATAATATTTAAAAATGCATGTTTTGAAACAACTACTTCAATTACACGAGGGCTTTACATTATAGATTAAAATATTTCAGATATGATGCTTCACCTGATTTCAAATCCATGGTGGGTCCGTTAGCGAAGTGTCGAGTAGTTTGCGCACCACAGTTAAGGTATTTACTTATTCAAACATAAAATCATATTCCTTTTGCTCGAAATTACTATATTTATCTATTACTTAAGTTAGAAATTTAAATCAAACTTTTTTTTTAGGGTTGTATACAAAAAGTTGTCCACGCCAGATTACGGTACGTGGATTGCTGTTAACATATTTATGAGAATTATTTTTGAATTATAACATGTACAGGTACGCCTGTTTAACATTTCAGGTAACTTAGGCAATAGCCAACCGAACAGAATATTGTTATCGAGATTCTTGGCTGCTTTTTTTGAAAGGGTCAGTTTTTTTATAAGTTTGTTCCGTATTCTGTATCTTGAAAGATTTTGTCATGTTGTGGATTTAAAATGTTTGTAGGTACGTTTTTATAACAATAGTTGTACCTACCCACTTACATTTTTTTTTTAATTTAAATAATCAAATACTAATATAGTAAAATAAATAAAATTGTTTTTTTTCAGGCATTAGATGGTCTAAACTGGGTAGGTAGCGAGCGTACGATATTAGAAAGACTAGTGGACGTGGAACTCAGTGGGCGTGAAGGGGGCGTCACTAGCGCGCTCTTGTATGACCCTGTCAACAGTACGCCGTCTTGTTTCGCTGTCACTTGGTTAGTGGCGGCTTACGTAAATATACTTCATGTTTATTTTACATTACAAGGATATTATTATATTAGGAATACTCAAAATTTAACATCGTACTAAACGTCGCGCAGGCCTAAATCATTTGATAGCCTGTTATAGCTAAACTGTTGGGAGATCTTGTGGTAAATTACGGACCCCAAAGTAATTAAAAATATATGTGTATTAAAGCTATTATTTCTTATAGGTGGGGAGAAGAATGGTCTCTGGCAACATTTGATGCAATGCTGTTTGGGTGTGTGTTGCTAACAACAGACAGTTATCTATTGGCTGCACTAGCAACACTTCTGACTTGGCAGGTACACATTCACAGGCCTTTTTGTTTTTTGGATGATTATTTAAGCACGTAGCATAGAGTACTTTGTTATATGCTAAATATTCGTAATATTTTAGATCCTGCAGGTCTCAAGGACATGGCTTGGAAATAGAAATATCAGGGAGAAAACTCAAGTTGAAATATAAATATGTTTCATATAAGTATTATTAGACAATAGTAAACTTCAATAAATTTAAGTCATAAATTAAATCCTTGTTACTATTTTTATTTTATTTTCTTGAATCTACTCAACATCCTGTTAATGAAAGAACACGACAAAGGAATTATATCCCTTCTGCTGTTCAAGTTAGGAGTAAAAGTGTTCTGTGGTTCAAGTCCAGTGAACGGTTCTATAACTTAAATATAGCTACCTAACTTGTTAACATCTTATTTTCAACCGAGTTCTATATATATATATATCTTGATATAATAACAAAACTTCGGGAAATCCCCCTAAAAGTATTTTCGGTGAGCCTGGGTTCCTATATGTTCTTCTGTGAAGATACCTAAATACTCTTAACAAACGAAGTTACATAAGCGGTTTCTGGATGGTGTGAAGTAATTAAGAATTAAATATCTAGAAAAGATTACCATTTTTATAGTTTTAGAGTCTGTCTAATGAAAGGTACAGCAGTGATTTTTTACCTTGGCAAAATGTTTTTAAAATCCTCAATATGTCAAGATAATGGATAATTTAATAAGACCGTTTGACATTGTGACTTCAAAATTTTTATTTAAGACTACACGACATATTGTCGTGAATTTTGATGATCAATGATTCTTTTTGTATTATTGAATTTTCGGAATATTTTTTGGATTGAATCTTAAATTAAACAAAATGTAAATATTCTTGTTCTTGTCATTAATTCCTTAATATAAATATAATATATAAATCTGTTGTTTGATCGGTGGGTATGTTTCAAATAATTTATTAGATGTATTTTTTAAGATTTGCGTACTATATTTTATGGATAACGTTGCTAGTGTCAACTTTCACTAAGCGGACTATTGGTGTCAATATCGTATATTAGTATCTAATAATAAAAGTGTAACAGGGTTCTTTACTAAGTATTTTTTGAAAGGAGGCCTTGTTATCGATATAGAAACCAAAACAGTTTTTTTGGATTTATTGTCTGTCTGTCTGACCGTTCGAGCTTCACTCAAAAACCACTGGACAGATTTAGATGGAACTTGCCATAGTTTTAGTTTAAAATTTGAGAATGGTTATAGAATATGTTTTATCCGAGGAAACAGCTTGGTTCCCACAGGATAACAGGTTAAAATTAGCATGGCAACTCTGAAACCAATTTATCAATTTCGATTAAATTTTGCATGTTTGTGGCTTATGTAAGTATAATGGATACAGGTTACTGTTCCCGTGGGATAATATGTTAAAATTATTATGGCAACTGTAACAACTGGACCGCTCTTCTTCCAAAGCGAAACGAGGGCAATTTCTAGTCATATAATATTTGTTTACCTGTTAAAGCAGTTGTAATCCAAAAGCAGTAATGATCAAACGGGAGTCCTGAGCTAATCTTGCACACAACATAATTTTTACAATTTTTCTAAATCCTTCGATGAAGGAAAATATCGTGAGGAAACTGGCACTCATGAGAGTCCCCCTTAAAGTTATTGAAAGTGTGAAAACCAATCTACACCTTACAAACCCTTCACAATGTATGATAAGACCCCACCCCAGCTGGGTTGCAACGATAAATGACGTGATGATGGCAACATTGACAAAATTGAAAAATACCGGTATTAATTTTGGTTATAAAATTCTCTTCAAATGGCAACATTGGCGTCATCAATATAGCGAACAAATGAAATACGGCAACGTCACGCACCTGTAAAGTGGAGTAGAGACATTCATTCGGCATTTTAAAAATTTTGTGAATTACTTATTATAACTTTAATTAGTGATAAAAATGGCAGACAATAAAAGGTGAGATCTCAAATATTATGTATAATGTATTTGATTTGTATATTTGAAGTTTTTGTGTAAGTTTGTGGGTGTGTATTGCAAACTAGTGTTCGAATTTGGCTTGTCATCATGTCTACACTATGAGAAATCGTGCTTTTTTTTGCAAGTGCAGTTTCAAATGGATTTTTACATTTAATTTGGGCCATAAATGATGACTATGAATAAGGGCGATGCGATTATTTCGTGTTCTGTGCTTTTGTCCAGGTGACGCCTTGTGAGATACTGTTGTAATAATTTGTAATTATTATGTGCAGCCCCGATGATTTATCCACCGCGATCCTGCGCCGCAAAGACAGGCCCAACCGTCTCATCGTGGAGGAGGCGGTCAGCGACGACAACTCAGTGGTGTCCCTGTCACAGGTGAGTCTTTGTCTTATGAACCAATCATAGAGGACTGTAATTACCTATCGCATGCAGTCAAATTAGAAGTTTCTATTGTAAACAATTTACAGATATTTTTTATACAATTCTTTCATGTTCATCCAGTGGACATCCAGAACGTACACAATTGATATATCCATGTTTTGTGTTTTTCCAAGTTAATATTACCAATTCAATGACTAACTATTGGCGATGCAAATAAAATTCATAAAAGGTTTCCTCCTCTTGAATTTGATAATTTTATAAATGTATTATTCGTATTTGCTGACTCACTAAAAAATTGTTGTAATTTGAAGAGCGTGTAGGGCCAAGCAAGAGTTGTTTTACCTTTGCTAAAACTATTGAATAATAAAAATGCAGAGGCGTTTAATTCTGTACATTGAAAAAAAAATACTCCGAGTTATCTTAATAAATATGATTTTTAAAATTTTTGTTTGTATCTTGATTCTGACATTTTTTTATTATATGTATAAACATTAGTCCTCGGAAACATTTAGGTTATAATTAATTCTGAATATCTGATGTGGGACCCCAGCACCTCAGCTAAACTTTAGAAAAAGTTATTCAGCTTAATTTATCCGATTTGAAATATGGTTATTTACTAGTTATCACATAAATCAGTTTTAATATATTTTCATTTTAATAGGTACATAGGTCTTGGCTACCCAACATATTGAGTTGCGGTTGCCTATAATTGGAAATGCACTCAGTATGATCTTAAGTATAGTACTAAATAAGTGTGAAGTGTCATTTTCGTTGGCAGTCCTTAAAATAAATAAATAAATAAAAATTGGAACTGCCCAAATCTTATAAATAAGAATTTACTCAGTATGTCAATCATGCTGTGTAGGTAGTTCTGAATCCAATAGTGGCTTGATATGTGGATTCCTTTACTTTCACTATTAATTTAACCAGAGGTAAACAATACATAAACTTTCTCATTCAGAGAAGAGACCCGTGCTCAATAGTGCGCCTTGGGGTTGAGATGAAACAATACATGTATTATGGCAGTTCTAAAAATATTTTCAACAAACAAGAAAACACAGATACTAGATGCCCAATTTCATCATTTTAGTAGTTATTATTTTGATTTCCTGCCCAAAACAAATATGAACTCACTTTCGACGTAACAATTCCCTGATGCTGATGGCATAGACAACACAAATAACACTAATGACCCGAGAATATATATTTATCTGTCACATAAATAGCTGCCTTCACTCAACTCGGTGAAGAAAAGTAAAGGCTAGGGAACTGAACTGCACTGATGTTTTTCCACAATGCATGTTTGTAATTTAATCTTGATATTTCACAAGATTTCTTTCTCCGATTACTTGATACTGTTTAAATAAAAATGTTTTCCTTTGTTCCACCCCATATCCATTCTTTTCATGGTTCAGCATCCTCTACTACCTAGCTACCACATAATCACATTTTATCAGATTACTTTTATCTGACATTCATTCCATTCCGTATTTTAAGTTTTTCACTATTTCATTAGGCAGGGTTAGAGGTTCATCCTGTTGGTGTTTAATATTTTTGCACAATGCTTCTCGCTTTTTTATTGAAAATTGACATGAACCCATGGATGAACCTTAAAATTGTTATTTTCATTGTTTTTTTTTTATTATTTTCTTCATAAGAGTCACAAAATTCATACTTTTCATACAAGAGTATGTGGAACCATGAAGATTCAATAAACTGCACATATGTGGGTTCTTGAGAATCATCAATGTATCATTACAATTTTTTGTTTTTGTAATGCACTTTCAATTTTTTTACAGGGAACAATGGGAATATAAACAAATTTTGTAAATATATTATGGTTATTAAAATATATTTGTAAAATTTATGCTTTGGCACTTATAATTTGGCATCTCCTTCAGCACTCAAGTGGAGAGACCATTACTAATTAACTAAAATTACTAAAATGCTAAATTATACATATTTAGCTTTTAGTCCAAGTATTTGTTTGGGAAAGAAGTAGTAGAATAAAAACTCGAATTCTTTTTTAAAGTACCTCTACTGATAAAGGGCGCTTGATATTTTTTCTCGGGTTGTAAACCGTAAGATAGGACTTTTACATTCATTATGGGTTTTTAAAGACCTATTTTTGATTTACGGATCTGTTTGCTAAATATTAAGTATTAAAGCAATCGTGTATGTGTCATATTTGGGTTACATAGGTACCCTTATAAAAATTATGGTTAGTCCTGGAAATGAGAAATAAATCATAAAAAAAGTCTAAAAGAAATATCAATAACATGATTTCCTTGGTCTAGCTGTAAGTTCATTTTGTTTAGAGTGAAAGTGGAAACCAATGAGGGGTTTTTTAATTATTATTTTTAGTTGTCACACAGGCTGATCTGTTTAGTTTACGAAAATAATTAAAACAATGCAAATGACACTGGCAACATTGTTGTCTAGATTACGCACAGAGTAATAAAATATTAGAAGTTTACCATTCAATTTGAATATAGAACGTTTATTTGGATACCTAGCCCGTTGACGCACTAAAACGATTGCGATGATAAATTATGGTTGGTGTCTGACCTCAACCTAGATATGAAGTCTCGTCGTTATCGTTCAAAGACACGAACTCTTTTAATCCTCTCATTAATACATTAATTTGGAGAAGATTCGCTTTAGAACAATATTTTTTTTAACATAACTCACTGGTGATGTATAAAAGCGATAAGGTAATTGTTTATCTGTCTGTTACACTTTTACGCCTAAATCAATGCACTGACTGATTTTTTTGAATATGTTTACAGTGATAGATTTTGTAGCGAAAAAAGGCACACAGGAAAATTTAAATAGGGCATGAAAGTTTGCATGGAAGGTTGTCATTTTCGAACATATGAAGACAAACATTAACATTTATGCCCTTGATAAAAATAAATGTTTGTTGTCGTGTTTTCAAAATTTTGATTTGTGGGGGGATGAAAGTGTATGATAGTTTGAGATTATCGTTTAGTTAGTATTAATTTATAGTGCGTACAATTTATATGTGAATGCCATTGGATAGAATTTCGTTTGAACGACTTCTAATCTTTAATGACTTTTTTACTTAGAAAAACTGAATGCTTGACATCGATCCCACCTGATGGAAAGTGGCGATGATGTCCAAAATGCTATTATTTTGTTAGGCAAAAATGGAGCAGCTGCAGCTATTCCGCGGCGACACGGTCCTGCTGAAGGGCAAGCGGCGTAAGGAGACGGTGTGCATCGTGCTGTCCGACGACAACTGTCCGGACGAGAAGATCCGGATGAACCGTGTCGTGAGGAACAACTTGCGCGTGCGACTGTCCGATGTGGTGTCTATAGCGCCCTGTCCGTCGGTGAAGTACGGCAAGCGGGTGCACATCTTGCCGATCGATGATTCCGTTGAAGGGTTGACTGGGTGAGTTAGAGACGTTGCTGTATTGCATTGCCGCTTACTATCAGGTGGTATAGAGGTGAAGCACTAATTTGTAGAAAGTAAAAAAAATACAGAGGTCTTTTTATTCACGAGTGTTGTGCCAATCTATAACTGTCCTACAACTGGGCGGGGGCTTCCGCTCACGATGTGAGAGGTATATGCCATTCTCCACCACCCTGGACAAGTGCGGATTGTTGGACATGTATCTATAGTTTTTGAAAAGTACTATGCAATTAAATCCTGAAGAAATCTAGTTTGCCCCTCTGGGTCTCCGCGAGCCCCAAGTCAGAATCTGGGTACATTCATAAATACAAATAGCCCCCATAACTTAAGAAAAAACATGCATCTTCATGCACATAAATGCCGATTTCGGTTAGGAATGGCACCCGCGATTCCTCGTTTCGTAGGCAGGATCATACTAACAAGGCAACAGAATTTAAAATCAGAATAAGTATGTTGCAATATAAAGACAAAAGTAACAATCAGCAATTTCAGAGCATAATATAGCGATTGTGCAAATGATTGTCAAAAAAAAATGACATCCTTAATTGTGTTAATCTTTTTAAACAACTACGTACATTCAAGCTGTTTCATTTGTTACTATTTTACGGGTACTCA
>DWJZ01006334.1:0-13127 GCA_018249125.1 Asbolis capucinus
TAGCAGGAATGTTTGTTCCGTGTGTCTGGGTGTGTAATAGAAATATCTATTTAAGTATGTATTTAAAAGTATGTTATGTTTATCAGTTGTCTGATCACCATAGCACAAGCTTAGTTTGGGGTCAGAAGGCCGTGTGTGAGTTGTCCAAAGTATTTATTTATTTTATGTAGTGATATCTTCCTAGTTGGTCTCTCTAACGGGAGGATATCTAAAACCTTGTGGAACCAAGAAATTATGAATTATTTTGTATTTTTGAGGTCCATTTTAAAGTTGGATTGTTTTTTTAATTACTTCTATTTCACTAGAAAAGTGTTTTTTCAAGTTACAGTAAATCTTTCCATTGATCTCAACTCATCACTGCCCACTATTGAGCATGGGTCTCTCCCCTGAATGAGAAGACTAAGGCCATAGTCCACCACGCTGACCAACTGCGGATTGGCAGACTTCACATAACTTTGAGTTTTGCAAACTCCCCGACATGCAGGTTTCCTCACGATATTTTCCTTCACCGTTATAGCGAGTGGCATTTAAATGCTTAAAACGCACATAACTCCGAAAAGACAGAAGTGCGCGCCCTGGGATTCGAACCCGGACCCTCCGAGTAGGAAGCCCAATTCTTAACCAATAGACTATCACCGCTTATTATCTTTCCATTAATTTTCATTAAAATCGGACAGCGGTTTGGGCGTGAAAGAGTTACATTGTATATAGTACTAAGGATTAATTAGCTAGATCGTGGGCAAAGATACAAAATATATAATCTAAAATGGGTCGGGAAAATGCTTCCATGATTTATCTAAGACCCAAAAACTTCTAAACTTACAATTGTCACTATGGTTTTCTCAAACCTGATTATAAATGTACACAGGTAATACAAGAATTTCATGTATTGTATTATTATAACTTTGTTCAACATTCCACGCTAATTATATCGAACAATAATTATCTTTATTTTATCTTATCTTAACTTTGTGTATATTTATGTATGTTTATACTAATATTATAAATTGATCGTTTGTGTGTCTGTTTTAGAAGAATAAACTCCGAAATTACTGAGTCATTTAAAAAAATCTTTCACCATTAAATTTCTACATTATCCCTGATGAACATAGACTATACATATTTTTTTCCAAACCGTTAGGAGTCCGTATAAGCGATAACAGCCAGGACCGATGGCTTTACGTGCCCTCTGAGACACGACAGCGCTGTAATTTTAGCAACTAGCAACACCCTCTTACCCACGCTTACTTTTGCTTAACTTTATCGATCAACTAGTATCAAAACAAGCCGGGAACTACCGCATCTACTCAGTTATGTTTAAAAAGAATAACAATAACATAACTCGATCACAATAACACTGTTATTGAAACATTTGTAATGATGGGGCACGGTTTACGGACAAGTGCGTTTTCACGACATCACGGAAACACTTTCCACTTTAAGTCACTTTTGATGTAAAGTGTAATTTAAAATAAGTGTAGCTTGTAACCTGTAGGCGTAACGTAAAAGAATTTATATAAAAATGAATCCATATATCGTTATCAAGTTAAAAATTATGTAATGTAAATAAAGAATTAGTAATATTTTTAATCCACTTCTATTATTTATAAAAACTTTTATGTAAAATCAATACATAAAAGTACGTTTTGGTGTCGCTGTAAGTACTACAAGCATCAGTTAAAATAAATAAAATAAAAATAAATAAATAACCCGAGAATTAAGTTAACGTTTTTGAGTTTTTTTTAACATTGGGTAACGTGCTTTCGAAATTTAAAATTAAATTAATTGTAAAATAACTTTAAAAGCATCGTCTACTAAGTGTATTTTTATATGAAATAAAGAAAAATATTCTTATTATGCCAAAACACCAACATAACAAAATGAATAAATCTACAAGTTTATTTTAAATAAAATAGTTTACAAAGGTAGGTCAATGAGAAAATAATAGGCAATTTAAAATAAATTAAGCTTGATGACCCTAAATTAGGGGTTAACGTGCCCTCTGAAGCACAGAACCCACATGAAATTTTTTGACAGCAACCACCTCTCCACTTTCGTCGAGAATTACTTAATTCTGCCAATAAAGTATATACAATACACAACATATCCCGGGGTATGAGCTCTCTCTCACACTGACTCACACAAACAATAAATAAATAAACAAATATATTTGGACATCTCACACACGGCCATCTGACCCCAAACTAAGCTAATGCTTGTGCTATGGTGATCAGATAACTGTTAAACATACATATATACTTTTTAAATACATACTTAAATAGATACTTTTATTACACACCCAGACACACAGAACAGACATTCCTGCTCATCACAGAAAAGTTTGAACTGGGTGAGAATCGAACCCACGACCTCCAGTGTAGTAGTCAGGTTCACTAACCACTAGACCAGCCGGCCTGTCAATACACACACATATACAACTCAAATAAAACATTATAAATTAATTACTAACCTTATCTTATTTATTGATATGTAAAAATTAATTAAATTAATTCAATAAATAAATATACAAACACAAGAACTATTTGATTCCTAGAAACATGGTCATTTCTTATTGTTAAAGCAAGTTGAGCAACAGAGGGTGAAAGGTTGTATGTGTGAAAGGCAAAACTTCATGCTTCCGTGCTTCAAAGGGCACGGAAAGTCGATGGTCACAGTTAGACGTTAGTCGGCCCCTAACACTTCAATTAACTTCACTACTAAATACACCATGTTTCAATGATTTTAATAAGAACTACAGAAAGAAATCATAAATAAACTGAAAATTCTTAAATAAATAATCACATGCCTCTATTTGCTACTGGTAAGTAACCGTTCTTCAAAATTCCCAAAATTTTCGCATTACATTATTCTACATGCTTCGTAAATGCTAAACACATTTTCATAGTCCTTAAAACCTTTATCTACATCAATTACATCTTTATCTGTTTAAGTATACATACATATATGTATATCTCTTAGTTACTAATTGGCAAATAACTCATAGAAATATATGAAATTGAAACATAATTCATATATAATTGTCATAAGTTCTGAAAACTATATGCATAACAATTTTAATTTATTTATAGACTAAAAATATTTAATATATAATAATTAACCTAAATAACATCATCTATAGTAACATAATGCATAAACGTATCACGTTTTTGACCTAAAAATTAACTTCAATGTCAAATTGACAGGTGTCAACTGCGTTTCAAAATGGCTACCATTTTCTCTCTATAAATATTACGCTGTTATTTGTATGCGTTTCTTAGAACAGTGGTACTCGATAGGTACAGTATTGTATACTTTTTTGTTCAACACTAAAAGTATTACTCTAAAAGATTACAATTCTATATAGTTGACAGCCCTAATAGTTATAATCAAAATAATGTAGCCGGTGAAAGTCTACAAGTTCGGCCGCCGGCCGGCGCGGCGCCTGCGTCGCGGAGTTCCCCAGTTCGAATTAGGGTCACTTTCGCTGAAGAAATGGTTTGGCGATATGATATCAGAAAGCTACTGGATTATATATCAGCCTTGTGCACCTGTTTCTAGAATCTTCCATAGGCTTTAATTGTCTTGTGAATAGGAGTGGATATTTATGTGTATAAATTCAGTATAGCATAGTCATATTGTTAAATAAATTACGTGGTACCATAACGTTTCCCGCACTACCGTGGATACTGGTTCCCTGCTATCAGTATAGCTACCACAATCGAGATTTTTTAGAAGAGAAAAAGTTGGGCGTCTCATCCAAATGAAGCTGCTACACGAAAATTTACCTTGATAGTAATGATTTGAACATATGTAACGGGAACTCGGGAATATAATATCAACTCTAAAACTCGGAGAGTTCTACTTTGCTGTTGCTGGGTGGGCACCCTCTAGTAAAATTTGTACTCTGGGCAGGGAATGGTAACATTTGGGTAGGATTTTAGGGTTAATCAACAAACTTAAAATTAAAATATGTATGTATATACTTGCATACATTAAATAATAAATAAATATTGGACGACTCACACACCATCTGACCCCAAACTAAGCGTTAGCTTGTACTATGGTGATCAAACAACTGATATACATATGTATTTTAAATACATTGTACACTAAATTCGATTCTCAATCGCATCTCGCATTCCTGCTTCTGATGGAAGAAATTTTTATAGAAATAATCCAATGTATATCTCATAATAACTGCGTTTATTGTATTAAGTGTACGCGAATAAAAATAAACAATTCCTAATACAAAGGAATACAATCTTTCATAACTGTATTGTTAACCTAAGGAATTCCCTTATCTGGAGCCAATCCTGAACGTATCAGGTTATGCTTTTCATAAAAATACATTGTCATCAGGACGGAAGAATGCAAAATTTCAGCTCCGTAGCATAAGAGGATGTGTGTCTAATTATGCAACATTTGACCCGTAACAAACAAATATACAAACATACGCTGCGAGTTAAATAAAAGCTTGTAAATAACTTATAATCCTGCTTAACAGTTAAGTATTCAAAAACAGTCCTTTCGCACCGTAACTCGACAACAAACAAATAGATTCGTTTAAGGTGTGTTCCACATACCATCGGAACAACGGGACTTGTCACACTGGATTCGATTCTCGACCTTGACTAGTTGGAATAAGGTTGGGTTTATAAACACAAATGTATTTGGGGTAGCTTTTGTTCTTCAGAATAGACGATTTATTGTTTGTGTGTGTGAAAAATAGTTCAAAAATATATCTAGTTTAGACACTGTACATTGTAATAGACTTTTGTTTTGAGTTATACTTGACGATCTTGTAGATTTTGCTAGCTGCATATATTTTAAAGCGATTTCAAACAAAGTTTATTAAAATTATACATCCATAATTCAAAGGAATACAAAATTTCATTACTGTATTGATAACAGAGGAGTTCCCTTGTCTGGAGCTAATCCTGAACAAAGTATCAGATCATGCTTGTCATAAAAATGCATTGTGATCAGGATGAAAACTCCGTAGTGTACGAGGAAGTGGGTTTATTAAGCTTGCAAGCTTTGCAAGAAATACACTAACATCTTATACAAACATACACTGCAAGTTAAATAAGGCTAGTAAAAACGGAGGAATATCTTTTTGCCTGAAAGCTGATGCTAATGGTGGGAGTGCCGGTGCCATGTGGTCCCTTTATATTTGAGTTATATATGAAAAGTACTTTTAATAGTTATCCATAACAAGTTGTTGCCCGAAAGTTTCTGAAGATTGCAGAATGAATATTTAAAACTCCTTCACGCAAAAACTATTGAGCCGAGCTGGGTGAAATTTGGAATAGAAATAGATTATAGTCTGGAATAACACATAGACTATCAACGTAACTATCACGCGGGCGCAGCCGCGGGCAGGCACTAGTCAAAATAAAACCATCTGTGCATTTTACGTCTTTATCTCAAAAACGTCTGACCCGATTTTGATGCGATTATTAGTAATGTATTATAGTAAGTTAGAATCACTATTTAGTCTTATTTTTTAAATATAAATCGGGTTCATAAAAAAATATATTTTCTGCAACGATTTTAACGAGGCGATTATGTCAGTTAGTTTTCTTACAAAATGTAATTTATATGATTTTATAATATATATTTATTTATATATAAATTGCCCTCGCTTCGTTTCGGAAGCAGAATTATCCAGGGGCGTCGGAGTTAACATACTAATTTTAAACTATTATACAACGAGGCAATTTTCTGGAACAAAGCAGTTTACTGGGACAAAAAAATATCCTATAACCACTGTCCTTACGTAAGCTACAAACATGCTAAATTTCATTTAAATTGGTCCATTGGTTTCGAAGTTCCCATACTAATTTTAACCTGCTATCCCGCGGGAACAAAGCCATTTTTCTGGGATAAAAACTATACTATAACTTCTTAACTTAACTATACTAACTTCGATTATGCTAAGTTTCAATTAAATCTGTCCAGTGGTTTTGCATGAAGCTCGATCAGAAAGACAGACAAAAAATAAAAAAATAAATTTTTGATCTCTATATCGATAACAAAACCTCTAGCAATAAAATTTCCAAAAAATACTTCATACAGAATTAACTCTGTTAGTCCTATTATCAGTATAGTCGACGAGAGTACTGCGTCATAGATACTTTATTCAATACACACTCATACACTTTCTAAGATTCCCAGAATACGTTAAGCTAATAATATGCAATTTTAACTTAGGCAAACACTATTAAACGCAGTTAATAAAAATACTACAAAGTATAGACAAATTCACAGATTTTGAATCATGGTAGTACATTACTAATATAAAACGGAAGAGTTTATTTCTATGGACGCGTCAATCTCAGGAACTACTTGTTCGAATTAGAATATTATTTTTCTGATAGTCCATTTACCGATGAACACTGTAGGCTATATAGATCACGCTATGATCAATAGGTCCTGAGCATTCGTAAGCAATACTACAAAATTGAAGAATGTAATTTTTAGGAGCCTAGTCGGTTTTTTTCTT
The DNA here is from genome assembly GCA_018249125.1 of Asbolis capucinus. Classification (NCBI taxonomy): domain Eukaryota; kingdom Metazoa; phylum Arthropoda; class Insecta; order Lepidoptera; family Hesperiidae; genus Asbolis; species Asbolis capucinus. The sequence goes on from DWJZ01006334.1 coordinate 6,506, forward strand.
CATATTAACGCGAGTGAAAGTGCGACGCTACTTTAGTTCGTCTGGCCTGTTGGTGTAGTGGTTAGGGCGACTAATTATTTAAATCAATATACCACGCGAGCGAAGCTGCGGACGTTAACTAGTAAATAATAAATTAACCTGTTAACTAGTTGCCCGTGAATCAAATGTTGATTGAAAATCCTGGGTTTCATTCCTGATCAGAACAGGATACTTTTGTAACATAATTTTTTTTCTTTGATCACCAGTGTCATTTATTTAAAAGTAACCTTCTGTAATACATTGTAATCTTCTTATTAAAAAGAGTACCGGATTTTTTTTCCGCCTGCTTTTTTTTCCTTCACTACACTAGCGTACATAGTCCTAAGTTTGTATTATTTATATAGTAGGGACTTTGTATTGTAAAATTTTGACTTTCGTTAAGTGAGCTTTTGGGTCCTAAGACGAAATAAACAGTTTTAATTTCAGTTCATTTCAATAAGTTATACATGTCGTCCCAACACAATATAAATCTAGGAGGTTTAATTAAGCCATTTAACAAAAACAGACTACATTGCCTAAAATCAACTTTTCATAAAGTTTCATGAAACATGTATCTGAGGTGTTTGAAAACTGAAAATGGTCGCTTTATAAAGAATGTAGGTGCGTGCGCGTATGAGGAAAACGACTCAGAAAGTGTTGCACCGTTTTTACTATAAGTAGTTCTTCAAAAAAACAATAAGGAACTATATACGAACATCTTTTTATACTATTTGTGTATTTATGTATGTGTGTGATCATTTGTAGTCCTATAAAACGAACGAGTAAAAAAGTTGCAACGAGTTAGTTGCAAACAAAGAACAAAAACATTTTTTTTTTTAATTTTTTTTTTCCGTAAATTTCAAAAAGACAAGTATAGTAATTGTGTTTGCTATTTGTTATTTTATTTTTAATCCAGCTTTGTGAATTAAAAAGGTACAGCATATTTAAGTTTAATGAAATTAAAAGAAAAAATATTATTGATAGGCTTAACAAAAAAGTTCATCGCTCATCAAAAAATTAAACCATCCGTTCATCAAAAAAAAATTTAAGCCATGAAAAAATTAAGCCAATTATTATACCCATAAAAAATACCCTGATTACAACTTTGACATTTTGCCACACCCTTGCGAAAATGTTTCATACTTTTGTTTTTTTTTTATAGAAAAGTAAAGGTTAATATAAATAAGCCTCTACCAAGTTTCATTAAACAATAATAAAATTTTACTTTATTTTAACTTAAACTCTAACTTTGAGTTTTTTAGTATTACTTACTTCATTTAATGAATTTTGAAGTATCGTAGACGAGATTTTTTTTGTGCATTATCAGTATAAACCACAAACCAATATCCATTAGAAGCAATAAAAAATAAGCCTTTTTTTCTTAAATTTATGAACAAAAAATAAAAAGACATATCTATGGATTAACTTTTTCTTTTTTAGTCTGTTTAACATTAAAATATCATAACCGAAAATATTGAGTCACATTAAAAAAAACTTTTCTTCCACGATGCCTTCCTATGTCATATAACAGGATTTTGTAGACAGGTTCTACACCACCCGTACCATAAAAACCGGGAGCAAACTTTTTTTTTAATTGTCATTGACAACCTTTAAAATTTTACATTTTTTTCTTAATAAAACTCCACCTTAATTATTTTTATAAATGACATTACTTTTTTATAAAACTCAAACTTAAATTAAAAAAAAATAAACTTATTGAAACTTACCGTTAAAGTGGGACCGTGTGATCTTCACCGAACACGCGAGTTAACTGATGGTATACAACGGTATGTTGAGCTACTTCCGACCAAGGCTCCTTTACGGGACACGGCACGATAACGAGACGACAACTGGTTGAGGAAATAAACCAGTGAAACGAACTAAAATGGACCGAAATTAAATGAAATCTGTTTATTTCGTCTTAGGAACCAGTAGGTTACTTAACGAAAGTCAATTTTACAATACCTACACGCACTTAAAAAAATATATTAACAAAATATATAAAAAAATATATTTAAATGAATTCTTTGAGACTCCCAGTGACTTCCAAAATTGTCCAAGTGGTATTGAAATGATAATTATCGAATAGAAATGAATTGAATTTCATCCGTAATTCTATTATAATTCTAATGTCACAGGATTGTTTATCATAGGGAGTAATGAAATTGAAATTCAGCAATTGAATTCAAGAATTCCTTGGGTTTGTTTTTTCATTGATACAAGCGCGTGAATACGATCTCATCTGATGGTAAGTGGCGATGAAGTCTTCGAATGTCAAGCTTACTGAATATAATAAAAATAAAAATATTTTTTTTATTATAAACACTGACATCAAATGACATCCACTAGTAATCTAGTAATAAACATACTCAACGAAGTCGAACTTATTTATTTAATAAAATAAATTTTATTACATACACATTATTAAGGATATCTCAAAAATTACCTGTCATAATAAATGTTCAAATTTAAATGGAACAGGACAAGCACCACTTTTCGATTAAAACATCAAAATCGGTACATCCAGTAAAAGTTGGGACAGCCCGCATACAAAAGAAAAAAATAATAATTAAGAATTCTTTTTTGAAATCGTTTAAAAACGAAACTACAATTCCATTTCGTAACAACATTACTAATTCCACTTGATATTTTAATATTTGTCTAGTACAAACTAACAAACATTCAACTCAAATAAAAGCCTAACTACTCGGCTAACAAGAAAAAATATGCTTTCAGTAAACAAACCCGTTAGCCACTCTTGATGTTAGCAGATTGCCACCCATGAACATTAACAAGGGTTCACCTCTTTTCTCGTCATTCTTCAGTGATCCTCGTTCTGAATATATATGTTATTTTTTTATCTTAGCAATATGGATATCGAATCAAAGATTGTGAAAAAATGATTTCATAAATAAAAATACCTATCATAGTAGCTGTACCTATAACTATTCAACCATGTGTTAATGGATATAATTTTGGTACCAAAACCTTTGTCAAATAATTCTGAACAAAGTTGCTAAAAACATCAGTGCCCTCTCCTACAATTTCAGAGTGTATAAAGGACAAACAAAGAAACATTTATTTTTATGTATGTACATAACGTTTCTATTACTGTTTTAACAAATAATTGTCAAAACGCATGTACAAATTTTTTTGTGATTTTTTAACGTAATCGGTTATTTTGTTTGGTTTAAGAACAGAGTTTAAATAAAATATTGTCTCTTGATTTATTGGCTAATAGTCCGAAGTTATTAAAATCTTAAGTGACCCGTTAAATTGAACTTAACAAAGCAATCGTGGTTCAAAAGTGGATGGATGGCCTCTGGCTAGGATTTCACAAGCATTACGTCCTTCAAAGGGCACATAAAGCCCAGCTGTCAGACTCAAAAGTCAGTTTTTGTTAAGCCTTGTTAAAGTTAAGCCATCGGTTGGCATAAAAGCTTGATTTTACCGTTATTTAAAATAAGGTAAGGTCAATAATTATTTTCTATTTTCACTTTAAAATTACGACTTAATTTTAATCACAAAAATGACATTGTAGCCCAAAGTATATAAGTAAGTAGGCTACAAGACTACAATGGATTTATATATATTTTTTGAAAATTTTAAATTTAAATTATATTGATACTATATTACATTTTTATTTTTTTTATTTACTTTATTTACAAACAAAAATAAATACAGGAATATACTGTCTAGCAATCTTAAAAACTAAATACATAAGTTTGTCACAGAGTGAAGTTTATAAACATTTTTAATAAAGATATGCTTCGGCCCGGCCGGCAGTCAGTTAAACAATACCTACAAGCAAAGCCGGTGCAGCCCGAACTCCTCGCACGGCGTCCCACCAACTACGTCACGTGGACTAGGATCGGAACGTTATCATCAGCCTTATACAGACTACTCCTGTCTTATTTATAAATAAATACTTTTAAATCAGTATAATCATACCCACATACATATACATAGATAGTATGTAAGAAATATATGTATATGTAAGAAAATCTTCACAGTCAATTGTAATGAGTCATTTTTTCTTGGGACCCCATCCAATGAATAGGCCACGGGCCTGTGTGCCAAAATCGGATAAAGACTAATAATATATTTGCAAGAATCTACTATTGCAGTGTCTTAGTTGTATGTGTTTGATAGTAATATACTTTTATCCACCTGCTCTGTTATATTTTTAATATCAGCGCTATCTATCCACGGTACGGAGTATTATTTTCAGAAACAATTGTTTGTAGTTTTGTATTCTGTACAAAGATGGCGCTAGTATATTTTTTTGATGAGACGAGTCTAATTTAACAAATTATATAATATTGAAGTTTTTAACTCGGTTTTCTTCATAATATTACTCAATAGCCAACTACTGAACACGGCACGAGGCCTAGAGCACAAGGGCGTACCGAGTAATTGTACCAACTTATAGTGTCACAAAAGTACACATTTTACGTTATATTATACCACAATTGGAAAAAAAAAAATATCCAACTATCACTCCCGCGCTGCTTCAATGAAGATTGGTGAAATCAGAAACCCAAACTAAACTAGAAATTATACACTAAAGTAACTAATAAAGTCGATGTCGATCTTTATTGAATTGTCATGATATGAATAGGAACCTTACTCTATACAATTATATGACCCTAGCAAATAATCAACTTTACATTTTTGCAACCGAAACACTACTAGCCAGGTACACGCTAGACTGCCTGCCTCGTACGCGTAGTTACGCGCCGCACTGCTACAGTGCGGTTTGAGGTTACAAACCAAAGCTTCTAAATATTTCGATAGATGGCGTTAAGATTAGTTCCGTATACTAGATGTCGCTGTAAAAATGCTACAGAAATCTCTGAATCACGCTGTTGAGACTCCATGGAGGTTAATATAACCGCAATGATGATCATGACAGATCATTCCAGACTATAAAACTGTGAAAATTTCATTCATAGTATTTTTTTATTGCCCTACGAATAATTCGGAGCGGTGACATATCCTTAGTTGAAATTTAAATAAACTCGGAGTTCGGACGTGATGTATGGATAACAACATTTTATATCATTATCTAATAGGCAGTTTCGGCTAACATTTTTGCTAACGGTTTTTGTCATAAAAAATAACCATGTTCTATCTGGATAATTTTATACCACCTATCAACCGCCTAAGCTAATTATCCCTTTTTCCAAAATGTCTTCCCGTAATGTCCTTTTTTCAGCATGTTCTATCCCTAAAATGTTGTAGTATCTTTAATCATTATTAATTTTGCTAATTGATGTCTATTGGGTTTGGTTATGTGAACCTGTGTATCTGTGAAAAAGGACATTCCCCTAATGCCTATTCTTAATATGACATATCATTTTGTATTTCTTTACTTAAAAGATTATTTCTTCGTCTAATATTTCTTTCATGTTCTTTAATTCCGTTAAGGACTTTAGCCTTTACTTGGATGATAAGCCACAAATAAATTCTCATATTAATTGGATTTGCAACTTTTTTACGAGTACAATATTTATATTGTTTTCACAATATTGTGTGCTGTACGAAAGGTACAAGTTGATGTATTCTTTAAAAGTTTAGTGCATGTCTGCTAGATGGCGCTGTACCTACTTCTAAATCACGCTAACAATTTAACTGTGGAGTTTCTATAAGTACGTTCCGGTATAAAATAACAGTTACTCTGGTTTCCCTTCAAAACGAATAAATCTTTCGCCTTTTACTAAAGATTTCCGTGGAGGGGAACACTCAAATGAGTCTTAACTCATATTTTTATAATGCCCAGTTTTCGACGGGGCGTCGTTTACTCAAACTATTCAAGTGTACTCACATCACTGATCTGAATTAACAATATAGTATACAATTGTGCTTAATCAAGTAAACTTTATTAACTGATAAGAGTACTTATTGGGTGTAAGAAACTTAACATACATATATTCTCATAAAGATAAATCTATTATTTACGCTAAGTGTACGTATTAGTTACATACTCAGCCAATTTTGTTTTAAACACAAGGCGATGTCACATTTTTTATAATTGGCGGTATTTTATTGTAAAACTGTGCTCGTTCAAACGTTATCGTCATTTTCCATAATTTGTCCTTATCTTGGGTAGAACTAAAAAACTCGCTCGTCATGTTATACGGGATATTATTTGTCGTGTCCTTATAAATGATAGGCTAGTATGGACTGAGCTTTGCTGCACTGCCCCATATTTCGTAGATTATATAAGGTGGAGTAAGGGGGACTAATGAGTTAAATTTGGTATAGCGCATGTTACGTGGAATGCAGCAGACCATAGGTCGAAATGAACCAATGAGTGACAAAAGTTTGGTTTTATGGTTTTGGTTGTGCGTACCACGTAAGATACCTATCTAGCTAGCTAGCTATGCGTAGGCCGTAGATTTTGACAATCATGCATGGAAATGATCCGCACTGCTCCCGGTTCCAATCGGACTAGTAATAATCTTTTGTAATAAATTGTAATCTTGTTATTAAAAAGAGTACCGGAAGTTTTTTTTCCGCCGGCTTTTTTTTTCCTTCCAGCCTACACTAGCGTACATAGTCCTAAGTTTGTATTATTTATAAAGCCGATGACAGATAGGTA
>DWJZ01006335.1:0-13125 GCA_018249125.1 Asbolis capucinus
GTATGTTGTCTTTTCCATATGTCACGTCTTGTTTACTATTTAAGAGCTGTGGATTTTGTAAAAAATAAAATAAAAAAAAAGTGACGATGTAGTCATAGATGGTAAAGCGTATTAACTTAGAAGAAGCCTATTCACTTATATTAAATACATTGAAGTTTCGAGAATTTTCTAAACATAATAAAATAAATCCTTTAAGATATTACATAATATACATATATATCCAACGAAATATATAGTCTTAAGCCGTTGCAGCAAGGAAGCCTCTCAAAGATTTCCCTTGTGAGTTGATGCGAATGAAAATGCCTCGAGTACCTACTTTTAGTTTTAAATTTAAACCAATATCGAATACAATTTATTAACTTAATGTTCGGAATGTTTTTCGAAAACCAAAGATTTTAATTTAAATTCAGTATTGCCATTTCTTAAGTTCGAATTTCCAACTTTTTCTTCTTTTTTTAACAGTAGGCAGAAGTAGTTTAGAAATTTTCTTTTTTGTAAAATACTGATTAACTTTAAAATATCGTATTAAAAACTACCTATGCTACGTACATTTTTTAATAACTTACATTGATTTTGTTTAATAATTACTTTTTACATTGAATTAAATATGCTACAAAAAATAGATCCATCTAGCGAATAGAAGAGCATAGTTGTACATCATTAGAATAATAGTAATAAGTTAATCACCTTGAAATTTGTTGAATATTGCGTATGGAAGATTACGCATATATAAAACACAGAAGTATTTCAAGGATAATATATTTGAATATTACTCACCAATATCTCGACCATTGTTTGATGATTTTTGAGCGCTAGCCAGCAACACTAGTGACATTAGAAAAACACTATGTATTTTATTAATCAAAAAGAACTGCATTTTCTACTTTAGACAAACAAAACAGAAAATAAATTACAAATAAAAATTTGGAAACACTCGAACAAATTGGCGCGAACAAACGTAAAAAACTAAACAAAGATTTTGAATTTAGAATCTCGATATCATTTTCGCGCGGACGAGAGTAGCCGCAGTCGAAAAGCGCGTGCGGCACGGTCTTTGAAATGTGGTTACTGAGGAAGAAGCTGCGCTTGCGCAGGTGCGTCGTTCGACGGAGAAAGAACTGACCCACTGATTATTATATGTATATAAGGGGTATTATTATTAGCGCGCGTCTTTACTAATACAACTTGTTTAAGCATCCGTTTAAACTAGTAACAATCTGAGCGACGCGAAATAGTAAACAAGACAAAAATGGTAGCTGATCTACAATAGTACAACTATCAAACAAACAGGCGACCCTGGTGACTGGCAGTGTTACTAGCAATGTACTGGGGGATATTTCTCAAGCGTTAGACTCAAATAATACATTTATTTTTATACACAAACAACAGCGCCGAAATACAAATATAAAAAAGCAATTGTATAGAAATCTATACAATTTTTTTTTTGTATTTCTGTAGGCTTTTTAGGTTTTCAATGTAGGTAAATTAAATAGTTACATAGAATAAAATTTGATACCTATTTGAATGCTTAGTTTCTGGTAGACATTGTTTTAAAGCTTACCATTTGTGATAGGTACATAAATACAATAAAAACATTAAAAAATATGTTTCTACTTGAAATCCAAATTGGGAAATTACTTATTCAAATTTTAGTAAAGCTCCCCAGCTCCTGTATTCTGATACACAAAACTGCTACACGTGTGTACACATTTCTATCACTGTCGCCAGACCTCAAAAGACTTTGTGGGACCCAGAATTTATGAATTATCTCAAAATTTTGAGTAAAATAAAAGTAAAATGTTTATATTTTACAAGCTTTTATTTAACTTCCAATGTATTTTTATAAATCATCCCTTCAATATATTATATTCAGTATATTATATTTAGTTTGTTACGGGTCAAATCTTGCAAGTTTAATCAATTCCACTCCTCTTAAACTACGGAACTGAAATTTTGCAAACTGCTTCAGTTCCGATGACAATGCGTTTTTATGATACGCATGACGTGATACTACGTTCAAGATTGGCTCTAGACAAAGGAACTCCTCAACCGTTAACAATACAGTTGTGAAATTTTGTGTATTTCTTTGTATTAGTGATCTGTAATGAAAGCCTGTGTTTTTATATATTTTAATAAAACTTGTTTGTATTAATTACTGTTATTTCGTAACTCTTTGTTTGAAGTACTTAGATCAAAAAATATTATTGTCTGTTGTGTACTTCGTGTGGTCTAGAATCTGACCACCCTTTGATACCATATATAACAAGCAATGCCGTGACGTGTTTTGGTCCATATATGTAAGAGTATCATCTGTGGTCTACCTCTCAGAAATCTACCGCATACATTTTGAGATATTTACTACTTTTTCCTAATACGTCTATGAAAAGAAATTTCATTTTTATTAATATCGCATATATACACATAATACAGTCGTATAAATTATTACACTTTTTAAAATATCCCCACGATATTTATTAGCTTTTATTATTAACGGGCAGTGAAGAGCAATGAGTTCCGAGTGAAACCATCGCGATTGGATGCTATACAGCCGAGATTGTATTGACTGTACGATTAAATGAATGAACTATGACTGAATGAACGATGAATGCAGGTAAGAAATATATGAATGAATATAATATATTAAAAGGATGATTTATTTTATAGCGGAGATTAAAAATAGGTCTTTCAGACATTCTGCCGCACTTAAGAGTCATCGCTACTCAAATCTCTCGGTAATATGATTTTTTAATACAATACTCGTAATATGTACACATACAATAATACAGAGTTGCCAGCCTCTCAGTATTTTATAGTATACATTTTGGAGAGTATGCGCAGGAATTACACGACATAATTCCCCCGCACCCCTTCTACCATCGAACGACACGACGCACTCGGACTGACACGGCTACTCTGATTTTATCTCATGGTCAGCTGCGCAGTGCCTCGTTCAACTGCCATTCCCCATCCTATTCACTCCTTATTATTATGATCACTAATGGAAAACAAGAGCAAGAAAAAGACGTTTAAATTGCGGCTGCACTTCCCCTCAGTCAAAGTGCACTTCACGAACATACGTGGATTGCACTCAAATCTCTCCTAAGTCTACTACCATCCAGAGACTGCACAGCTGCACTTGCTCTTCTTGACGGACACGCAGATATCTTTTCCAGACAGCGTGGTATACCTCGACTACCCGACTACTGGTTACACAATTGAGAACTATTTTCTCCCTCGCGCCGGTGTCTGTGTGTACGCCTGCAACGACGTCTGCTGTTTGCGTCTCCGCCACCTTGAGGACCCTACATTCTCTACTATTTGGGTTTTAGTATACACAGAAACGGATAAGATCCTCTATTCCTGGGTTTACCGATCGCACAGCGGTGACCAGGAGACAACTCGGCTCTTTAACCATCTTAGTGTGGCAGCTGATGAGGCCCTTCTTCGGCACCCTACTGTTGGTCTTTCTAGGGGATTTCAACGTATGTCATTAGGACTGGCTGTTCCCATACCAGAAGATTGACCATGCTGGGAGAGAAGCATGGAACTTTGCCATGTCATTAGGCCTCTCCCAACGGGTAAATCAAGCAACTAGGACACCCGATGTATGTGGTCACACAGCCAATTGCCTGGACCTTTTGCTGACAACAGATCGAGACCGATATTATGTACAGGTTTCATCTCCATTGGGTACCTCTGATCACTGTCTGGTGAAATCTGTATCGTCATACTACCCTCCGGAACACGAGCCCAGGGGTGTCCGGCGAGTATGGTACTACAGGACAGCAGATTGGGATGAGATGCGGTACTTTTTGACTTCTTATCCTTGGCGGCAGATCTGCTTTTCTTCCGCAGATCGATCTGCGCAGATGCTGTTACTGGGGTATTAAGTCAGGCGATGGAGTACTTCATTCCCTTCTTCGACGTACCCAACGGTGGCAAAGCTCACCCATAGTTCAATGCGCTGTGGCTGAAAAGCGCAAATATTCGGCTTACCAATCATGGGTTGTTGCTCGAGACCCCAAAGCTCCGGATATTAGTTTGAAGAAGAAAGCCTTTAACCAGACCGCCAAGTCCTATAAAAAGGCTATACGGAAGATTAGCCTCAACCGCTGTAAACATATCGGCGCAAAACTATCTGCTCAGCCATCTGGCAGTAGAGTTTTCTGAACCCTCGCCAAAGCGGTTGAGTCTAATTTCTGTCGTCCCACACTGCCTCCGCTGGTAAGTCCCTCGCGCACACAGCTAATGATGTAAAGGGTAATTTTATTTTAAATTATATAGTTGTTATGAATAACGTATTTATTTGAATAAGGATTAATACCATGTTTTTAAAACCCCTTCGCAAATAATGCATTATTTTAGAACAAATTTAGTTAGCATAAAAAAAGTTATAGTGAGCTAACCTCAAAAGTTTTTAAAACTTTTAAAGGGGAAAAATTCTGACATAAATGATTTTTGCGAAAGTTTAACCGTTTACGCAACGCACGCTGTGGAAGCTCTTAACAGGAAAAAATACCCCGATTTTGAAACATTGTTCATTTTCGATCCGTTCCTATTGGTCTTAGCGTAATGATTATATAGCCTTCCTCGATAAATGGGCCATCTAACACTGAAAGAATTTTTCAAATCGGACCAGTAGTTCCTGAGAGTAGCGCGTTCAAGCAAACAAACAAACACTTCAGCTTTATAGTATAAATCGAGAACATAATATTCTATAAATTATTAACTTTGCACAAAATGTTAAGTGATTATATAATTGACGCAATGTGCCCTTTTATTTTATGTATATAGTATGTTTTAGGAACTTTTCCGTTTGCTACTCAAATTTGTTTGGTTCTTCATAAATTTCGACAAAATTTTAGGGTTCCCTTATTACCAATAGTTTCGCCATGCCGTTCGTGCATGATCTAGCCTAATGATTATGGTTCAGTTCTAAAAAGTTTTCATTTTAAATTCCTAATATTTTATCACGGAAACGAAGCGATAAAATTAAATTTAAAAAACAAAAAAACCTAGGATATCTGGTAAATGGTAGGTTGTTGGCTAGATATAAATTAAAAATACCATTTTTTATTGTGAAACTTGTTTACAAATTATTCTGTTCTATAGTTAATATTATACTTATGCAAAAAATAATCTGATGTACTAGGGTCAAAACGGGGTACCCTTTTGTCAGCAGTTTTTTAGTTCAGAATATTGGTCAAAAATCCAAATTGTAGGCTAAGCTACGGTGAGCTATAACTTCAAACAGTTTGACGAATAATTATAGAATTCAGAAAACCAATTCGCACTTGACGATTTAAATTCGTTTATGCAGGCACATCTAAGTAGGGGGATATTATTTAATTATTTTATATATATACAATATATAGAAAAAAATCATGTCGTAAAGCGTAAAGTAAAGTATTCTGCCATTACAGGTGGATAGATATTTTATAGATATGATTTGTAAATCTTCTGCATCATGTTAATTTGTTTGTAAAATAAGCGCTCTGGTTGTCATTTAATTTTACTACCATCGCAGAGATTTGATTCACCGCGGTGATACGTTCGCTAAAATTTAAGTAGTAAATCTCAGTAAAATGTACAGAAATTAGTAAACAAATTACGCACTAGCATTATATACCGATACTGGTAATTCGACCTTTTCCTGCTTACTCTATCGCTGTGCTCTATGATTGTCTATTAGTTTTTGCTTTTTAATGTTATATATACTCTGTGTTTAATAACTGTCAAACCACTCATTCGTTATCTGTGTTCTAAAGTCTTTGCTTCTGTTGTGTGTTGTGTGGTTTGGTTAATTTGGTTATTTTTTTATTTAATTTCATACGTGCAAAGGGAGAATATTAACTAACAAATTAAGTGAAATAACTACATTATTGCAATTATTAATGGTGCTTATAAATCCGAAACTGACGAAATGTCTGGCTTTACTGAGAACGCTTTAGTACGTAAGTTACAGGAGTTGAACTCCAGTCAACAGAGTATTCAAACCTTATCTCTTTGGCTAATACATCACAGAAAACACCACGCAGCCATTGTAAAAACATGGTTCAAGGAAATGATGAAAGGTAATTCTATTTGTGATCGCATTTCATTGCTTAAAAATATTTTTTTACCTGCATATCTTACAATACAGTTCGACGTTATATCGTGGATGTATATTAACCATTTTTTCGCTAATGTAATGGCATGGGCAATAGCTTTAAATTTTTAGAAATAATTCTAACCTCCAAACCATGTACTTCACTTTTAGCAAAAGACAGCAAGCAACTTACATTCATGTATCTTGCTAATGACGTAATACAAAATAGTAAGAAGAAGGGCCCGGAGTATGGCAAAGACTTTGGAGAAGTTCTCAATGAGTCTTTCAAGCACATGGCTAAAACTGGTATTACTGCTAAAACCAAAAACACACTGCATAGAATTTTATCTATTTGGGAAGAGAGAGGAGTCTATGATGCCGAGAAAATACAGGAATTCAAAGTGTCTTGTAAGATCATTTATTCATATTGTTACATTTTTATTTGCCAACTCTTGAACTAGACTTGTGTCAAACTGACAATGCTGATTTAACACTATCCTTGATAGATATTGGAGTCACCAAAGGCTTCACGGACGCCAATTGCACTATAAAAGAAGTGCCAGCCTATAATCAAAGATAAAGACCTGTTGTTTCACTGGCTTTCTATTGAATGCACTGATACTTTTCCGCTTTTTAGTTGATTAAGTACTGAGTACATAAATTGAATATTACATCATCCTATCTTTGAATTTGGAATCATTTTTAACTTGATATTAATACTTGACAGAGAGCAGTTATCTCACTCTTATTGATAAACCATATTATATTAAATTCACATATCTTTCTGAACTAATCATGATAATATAATAAATCTTATTAATACTAACAACTAACTATCTGTACCCAAATGTTTACACTTAAAATTAGTTTATTTATAAATGTGTGGTCAAATCAACAAACTTTTCCTTTCCTTTGAAGTGCCTAATAGTGTTGTACGGTAATAATAAAATAATTTTTAAACTGATTACTGGTATGTTAGTTGTCTCATCATATTATATCACTTGTATTACAGTGGATCCAAATGATGCTATACCAAAAAAGGTGAGCAAACGGAAATCTGAGGATAATGAACCTAAAAGCAACGAAAAGAAACCCAAAACTGAGAAGACTGAAAAGAAAGAGAGACGTCGGAGCGAGACGAAGGTGGAAGTTGATGGTCATGTTGAGACACACATTACATTGAGTCCTAAAACTCCACCTGGAGATCCTCCGGAGCCCGAGGAACTGATCAAGGTAAATAAGAAAAGCTTATGTTGCTTTTATGTGCTGTTCAACCCTTTAATGTCCTACTGAGTATGGGTCTAGAGCATACTCTACTACACTCGATTATGGATTGGATTTTTATGTAGATACACTTGAAAACTTATGGTTTTCTATTGATGTATAATGGGAATGTGCAGTGCATAAAAAAGCTATTTAAAATTTAATAATTTTATACCTATTTTTATAATAATTATGACGAAACCTAATCATGGAATGATAATATTTGACCTGGATGGGTTTTTCTGGAAAGTTAATACTACCAGATTTTATGAAACTCCACTATTTATTTGATAAATTGATTGCATAATTTTATTATTGTTTGCTAAATCTGGACTGGTATTGATTAATTCCCATAATTCTTGACTAATCAAAATAGTGAAGAATTGTATATTTCCCACATCAACAGCAAAACAGTGGAATTTATAATGTATTCTTTTGCCTAGTAATGCCTAGTAGCATTGTGGGCCTAATCAGGTGTCCCAGGTTCGATTCCCAGTTTGGGTGGGCATTTGCCTGACAAGTATTAGTTTTTTCAGAAGTTACGGGATCTTGCGACAACGGTTGCGTGGGTTTTTACCCCCCATCACATCCACACCCTGGTCAAATTTAAAAATGCTGTCAAAAGTGCATGAATACAAAGTTTCACAGTTTTATTTTCAACAATGACGAATTTCCATATGACTATTATCCCATATTTCAACCTGTTCAAGAGGTTAATTTCAAATTAAAGGTAGCTTATGTTCTTTCTCTAGGTCTAGTCTATCTCTGCCAAATTTCATTAAAATTGATTCATTGATGAAAGTGAAACAGACAGAGAGAATTAGTTTTACATATATAATATTTGTATGCATTTATTTTCCATGACACAAACAAAATATCGAAATCTAATGCCCCCTGCATTAATAAAATTATTAATTTGTTTATAACATTATTTTTATACATTTCAGGCACTCCTAGAGTTGGAATCGAGCGCATCTAGTGATGAAGCTGTGAGAGAAAGGATTGCATCTCTTCCACCAGAAGTTTCCGAAGTGCAATTATTGTCTAAGTTAGAAGGTAAAATTTGTGAAGTGTGCCTTATAATAAAAAGAAAAACAAAATATATCATATGTAAAAATACATATAAAATAAACATTGGAACAAGTTACACAATATATTGTTTCATTTATTGTTACAAGGTTTTTGACTGTATCTGATTTTTAAAATCATTTATAGTTAATACTCAAATTTAATCCCTCCTTAACATAAAAGTTATGTAACATTCATTTTACTTAATTGAGGTTTCAAGTTTCACTTTTGTAATTATTTTCACACTCTATAAAACTTGAGTTAATTCTTTACATACCAGACTTATTCCATGACTCACAATTAAAGGTTTCGTCATTACTTAATATTTATCATTAGCACTAATCACACTCATTAAATAAACATTTTGTTTTATAAACAAAAGATATAAGTATAAAATTTTTACGGTTTTGGATAATAGACATGTCTTGTGAAATAAAAGAAAATCTTTTGATTAATAAAATTTTAGGTTGGAAACTAATACGCAATCAGTTCATACAGCATTTTATAATTTTTGATGTAAATAATCATTCTTGTTGCATTCTTGTAGAATAAAAAAATTACATATTTTTTTGTAAATACCTCATACATTCTATTTGGTTTACAGAGCCCGTATGCAAAATGTGTACCAATAAGCTATTTAAATGACAATGATTTTAAATGCAGCAGTACAATACATTATATTACTATATACACAGTATATTTACACAGATGAACGTAAAAACGTTATAAAGAATATTATTATTTTAGTAGAAACCTAATTTTAATTCTTGAGATTACTTATTATTTATTGATGTTTAATTTGATTTTCCATTATTAATTTTACGGTACACGCAACTAACTTTTTTAGATTAAACCTATTAACAAATAATCTTGCTTACTTCCTTTTTAAATAACTCCTTTTTGAGTGAAATGTATTGATGAGGAAATTGAAATATCTTTTATTTTTATTTCAGATAAAGAATCGGCTCTCAGCCTGAGTGCTGTAGTGAATTCAGCAGTGGAACTACTGGCAGAGTACAATTTGAGGTTATCTGAAGAACTAGAGAAGAGACGAAGAGTAGCCGCAATGTTGCGGGATTTCGCACAAGCACAACGAGATCTTGCCAAGCAGGCTGAGGCGAGGCTGGAGGTGAGTATTACATAATCCGACATAACTTATAAATATTTTATACCTATATACTAACTTCATCAATACTAACATTATAAATTTTTGTTTGGGCGAAATAGGCGTTGAAACTATGGGGCTAATTTGAAAATTATTTTACCATTACAATCCTACATCCTGATCAAAATAGGCTGTAAAATATTTTCAAAAACATTTATCCATCCTCCAAAAGTTTCGTTTTTATTCAATTAGTTATTTTGCTATCAGTATAAGCGAAGCACCCGAACAATGATCTATAATATTTTTTTAAAACCAATACACGGTCTGAGCAAAATGCATAAGAACGTATGGAATGTCTCAGACCTCCCATATTGTTAGAGAAGACCCGAGCCCAGCAGTGGGGTATATATTGTATTGTTGTTTCAGGAATACAACATAAAACTGCAGAAGATCTATGAAGTGAAGGCGGAAGTGAAGTCACACATAGAAAATCTACCGGATGTGTCTCGACTCCCTGACGTCACTGGCGGGCTCGCTCCCCTCCCATGCGCCGGTGACTTATTTAGTGTCTGATGAGAGCATTACTTAGAAATTTGACCATTATAATCTTGATCAAGATTGATCACTAGCTAAAACTGTAAAATTGTATGTTTTGAGTTACTCACGATCAAGTTTGATCATCAATTTTGATTAGAATTGATTACTACCCTTGACCAAAATTGATCGCTACCATTGATCAGAATTGATCGCTATCCTTAATCAAAATTGTTCACTACTCTTGATCAAAATTGATCACTGCACGAAACTTTAAAATTGTATGCTCAGAGGCAGGATCAAGATTGATCATCACTCAAAATTATCATGAAATTTTGTTATTGTGTATGAATTTGACACTTCATTAGTATTCAGAATAAATTTATAACAAGTTTGTAATGTTAATTGTTAATTAAATGGAAAACTATGGAACTGGAAAGAAATAAACTTCAAACTGGCCAAAATATATGTTTACTGAATACTAATATTACATTATACAAAGCCATGGTTTGTTTTTTTCACTTTAAAGTTTCAGGTTTTTTTGGACCACAATACGCAAAAAAGTTTTCAAAACTTTCAGTTTCGTTTAACATTCATCAAAGCTCAATTATTTCAGGGTCAAAGTGTAAAATTTTATGTGAATTCTATCCATAAGTTACGAAATTGGACTTCGGGTCTACAATGTAATATACAAATTTAGAAAAATTTAACACAAAATATAAGTCACAATTTCGTATTTTGCACAGATTATTTTAATTTATAAACATTACAGAAAAGTAAATCTTTATTTATAATTTCATTTTATTTGTTTCTACTAAAATTTGTATAATATAAAATACATACTTATCAGTCTTATTACAAAATCGTAATGCATGTATGTATGAAAAATTGTTATAATAATTGGGACTGTAATATTAAATTGTATGATAATAAAACATTCGTCACATAACATTAATACATCCGGATGTATATTTGTTTGTTCGGAGTTACGATCAAATTTGATCATCTTTGATTAGAATTGATCACTTTCGATCAAAATTGATTGCTACCATTGTACATACACTACATGTTTTGTTAATTTTTGTTATATTAAGAATACTTGTCTTTGCAAATGTTATAATATGGGAAATGTATCTTATAAAAGAATGGTATTTGTTGAGTCTGAGGTGTAAGTTCATATTATTTTCTGCAACTTGAAAACAATTAAATATACCTGTTTGGGGAAAAAGCACTGTTAAATTATTTTTAGTCTGCGACATTATATCATCTAGCTCTTCTCCATGTGGCATTGTCCACCGTTGGACTTTGAATGTTGCCCACTCGGCCCGGTCCTCAACCTTTTGAAATTAGCACACACCGTCTGTCTTTAGGTAGTCAGTCCACGTTCCTTTATTATCAGTTCTTAACGCAGTAATATTCTAGACTTACTACGCTTAATATACAGTTCCATCATCTCTTTAATAATACCGCGGTATCTATTATAATACAGGAAAACTCTATGGAGTGGATGAACAATATTTGGGTTTTAACGTAAACCAACAAGTTGTGCTCTGTGTTGTGTTATAAAGAGTTAACCTTATCGAAGAGAATAGGCTCCGAAACTATTGAATCGATTTGAAAATTTGTTTAACCATTATAATCCTGTATTATCCCTGAAGATCATAAGCTACAAAATATTTTCAAAAACGTTAGAGGTTAATATGAATACGTCGATAATGTAATCCAAGGCGTTAGAAAAATATTTAAAAAAAATCATATCGCGTACGCTGCGGAAATTATTGACAATAGAGCAAAGCGATGTAGTATTCACATGTAGAACTACTTTTTATGATTCGTACGAAGTGAAATGAGGTCAGTTTCCAGTATCGTAAAATAAATATATATGTAATATTATTGTGGTAAGAGCTGGCAGTATGTTCCCAATCCGGGATTGTACTCCATTTTCGAGTCTCGTCAACAATACCTTCCTGTTACGGCTCTGCAGATTTTATTACTCCTACGTGACCTTGAGCTTATGCATCAGATCGGTAGTGAAATTTTATTTCATTCGAAATTGATTTTTACAAATAATTCGAATAGATGTACCAAGTGTCATAGTATCTTAGGACAACTCACGCGGCCATCTGATCTCAATCTCGGCTGTATCTTGTGCTATGGTTATGAGACAACTGACAAACATAGGTAGGTATATATTTTTAAATATACATAACAATATAGTGTATTGAAAACATGAACTATCATTTTTGCTCTCACACACAGACATGATCCCATTTCACCAGTGGGACAGTTGTGAGTTATTACAATGATACATTTATATATACTTTTTTCATCCAGACACAAAACAAATGAAAAAAAAACTGGGTGGCAATCGAACCCACGACCTCTGGTTTAGCCGTAACTATTTTCCACTAGACCAACAGGCTAGCTGTTAAACTATACGACCAATAGGTCTGAGGACATAACAGTTTAGTTTAAATAAATAACTATACTCGGTGCA
Organism: Asbolis capucinus; assembly: GCA_018249125.1. NCBI lineage: Eukaryota > Metazoa > Arthropoda > Insecta > Lepidoptera > Hesperiidae > Asbolis > Asbolis capucinus. The sequence continues at coordinate 12,556 of DWJZ01006335.1, forward strand.
AATTCTATCTGAATTTTTTTCATACAGAATTGACAAGTTTGAAAATAGAAGACAAAAATCAGAAAATTTATTGCTTTCCATTTAGAAATAATTACATACATTTATGTATGTGTTTATAGGACCAATAATTATTATTTTCGCATGACTATAGTTGTCGGATCTCAAAGTTCTTTGGAGTATGTAGGTAATACTCCTTAATATTTATAGGCAATGCTAAGCATGATTTTGGAGAATTGAAAAAGTATCGTAGTGGATTGATATGACAAAACATTTTACTTAAATGTAGCCTATCTACGTATAGATTGACGACCGTTTTCAATAATCTGGGGTCACGATAGTAACCCGCCAAGACAGGCGTGCGAAGCGTGGTGGCACTACCTACTTTTTCTCGTAGCGTTTCGTCATATCTTGGGATTGGATTAAAACAGATAAACAAAATTCACAGGATAAGACGTCAGCAGCGAACTTATAAAGTTTCAATTGCGTAGCCCTTATACTTTAGGTTTTATTGATATCGTTAAAACGCAGAATTCGTTAATTGGCTCACTGATGATCATCAAAATTCATAAG
>DWJZ01006336.1:0-13123 GCA_018249125.1 Asbolis capucinus
ATCTAATTAACATAAAATTTAATCCGAGATTTTGTACTGGATCGCAGGCCGCACTTCTAGCTAAAAGTTTAGTATATTCTGTAACTCCTAAATCCAAAGTTAGGGTTTTTATATATTAAGTTTATGAAATCGAAAATAAATTCTAGGTATATTTTATTATAAACATTTCTGGTTTCAAAGAAAACATTTAATTTAATAGGCTTTGTTTAAACATTAAAATGAATAAATTTAACAATTAATACTGTGAACCTACCTAAATTTAGATTTTTTTTATATAATACAAAAATTGTAACTTTGCTTTACATTTAGCGACATTTTTGAATCAGTTATGACGGAATATATAAAGTCGATTTACATTTTTTTTTCTACATAGTTCTAGTTCAGCGATAAACACGCCAACTCTACCCTTTTAAACTCTATGGTCGACGATGATCAGTACCTGACATAATGCGTAGCCTGTCTGCCAGCCAATCATACAAAAATATATTGAACAAGTTCACTATAACAAACCCACCTACGCCGTCTGCAGCGCTGGTAGCGCCTACACCTATCAAATATCGATCATTATGTGTCTAGGCAGAGTAACGGCAATTTTTTGCTATACAATATAAAATAATATTATTATAAATGTATATATGTACATAAAAAACTATTTATTTTTTATTTGTCCTTTATAGATATGCAACTATGTTCAGAATTATCTGAAAAAGGTACCAAAATAATCTCTATCCATCGGATACAAGTTTAATGAGTTGACGCGTATCAACGCAAGCCCGATACAGCTAGTATGGTATTTCATTTTTCTCCAAATCTATTGCCGCGGGCTGTTAGCTAATATTATTATGCTTTGAGTATTGTGGTATTGAGAACATTGTCCCTCTACAGGGCTTCGGTCTTTTATAACGGAGGCCTCGAGTATTTATGCCACGCTAATCCACCGCGGATTGACGGGGTAAAATAAACGTGTTGGAAGTGTTCATACCGGCCGATGGTCACTGTTATGGAGTAAGGAAACTCAAGAATTTTATTCACTAGGGGTCATCCATTTTCTTACCGACTGTGTACTTTGTTGCTTAACTTACCCATCACGTAGGATTATTGGACTATGAGAGAAAAATATAAAAGATAAATTCTAAGTATAGAGGAAAATTTGGATCCTTATGGATCCCGGAAATCGTAAGAGAATTCTTCTCAAAAAAGTATCCGTTTCTCGGATGGATCCGTTCCTTCTGGGAACAAAGGAAAAGCATGAAGGTGTTTCTAGGAGATAACTGAGATCAATTTGATTCATGTATGGGATTTCCAAAGGGGCTTAAGTAATATTCCTGGTAAACGGGGACGGATATCTTGCGGAATATTTCACCTTCGGCGATAAAAATCTCCTTAAATCGTTTTAAAAGAATTTCTGATTAGTGCTTTAGACACTCCGGTTCGCCAGTAACTGTTCTAGCTAAGTTCTAGGTATACCTCAGATGAATAAAGATATTAAAATATGGTTGAATGCTAAATTGTTTAGTTTTGAAGATGAATATGTCGATGACGGAAAACAAAAATAAATAAATATCTTTGGACAATTCATACACGGTCAATTGACCCTAAACTAAGCGTTAGCTTGTACTAGGGTGATCAGAAAACTGTTAAACATACATAAATATTTTTTAAATATATAATTATATAGATATTACAACCAGACACACAGAACGAACATTCCTGCTCATCACAGAAAAGTTTGACCTGGGTGGGAATCGAACCTACGACCTTCAGTGTAGCAGTCAGGTTCACTAAACACTAGACCAACCGGCCTGTTAAGACGTATTTCTTTTATACGGAATACAATAACGGCGTAACTTATGAGTTACTCTAAAGGGATAGGCCTCTTGTTTCGAGACATTAGACATTACCATAGGATTGTACTGACTTTTAATCTCACTTTAATGCAACTAAATAAATTATGTACTGTTAAGTGCGCTGTTTAGTTCCTGTGATAAAAAAAAACAATTAGATCCTAGGACATGACAATAAATCCTATAATAATGCGAAGTCCTGTAGGGAATCGTTTTGTATTCAACATTAGTGGCTCAATCAAAAGCGGGTCTATTCGAGGTGTTGGGTTCAGTTTCCAACTGTAGCTGATTTTTTTCTTACAATGCTTGTTCGCGATTGGATGATAGTTGTCTCATTTGTGTATCCATAAGTCGCGGAAAAGCGGGGGTGTAATGTTTGGGAGTTTATAAAGATAATATTATTTTTTCTAGTGATAATTTTGACGTGTATTCGTTAGTTTTGTATATTTGGCATATCTCTGTTTGAGATCTATTTAGCAAGTGAATCTTAGTCACGACTTAACATTGAAGTTCTCAAGTTTTTAATATTCGCGAAAAATGTGTTCACATGTTTTATGCTTTAAATTCGTGAAGAAATTTGCGAAGCACAAATCTTCAACTGTTAGGTATGTTATGCTATCATTAACTAATGAACTATCTTCATTAGTCTGTAATAGTCGTATATTATTTTAGTTTACTTTTATGAATTGAATTTATTTATGTATTTATTGTACATACAGAGGTTTGAATGAAATGAATGAATGATACACTCCAAACATTTGCTACAGTATTTTATATGGAGAAAATTCAATAAATGAAAAATATCTGTGATTAGATCTTATAGTTAGATTATAATACTTATACACTAATGTTTATATAATATGCATATATTTAAAACGTGTTTGTTAGATATTAAATGAAAACAGCAAACACACCAAATATTTATCTTCTATTCTCTTCTTTCCAGGCGAAGCGGGAGATGTACGATGTGAAGAAGCAGAGGCTGTGTCTAGCCCAGGACGAGTACAAACACCTCAACAATGCGTTGTCAACCCTCGCGGCGTCCAGAACGAGCTGTAAGTTATTAAACAAATATCTTAGGACTCACACAATCCGAATCCGCACTTAAACTATATTTTTAAATAAATATAAAAATAGATATCTTGTCACACTGAGACAGAACAAACATTAAAGTTCAAAATTTGTTCTGGATAGGATTCGAAGCCACGACCTTGCAACAAGATATACTAATAAGATATACTAAATAAGATATACTAGATCACCAAAATTTGGTTCAAAAAAAGAATAAAATTACAGACATACTGAAATTCCAAAGAACTGATATAATTACGAGTATATTGTAAAACATTGTCATAACGCCATAACAACCATCAACAATTAATCCGTAGAAATTTTGTAACTTAAAAAGTTGATGACAATGTCATAGTTTTCTTATAAAACTGTCTCTTTACATGTTTAACACTTTAATATATTGGGCCGTAACAACTTATAATACTTGTCAATGTCATAATTCGCAGGTTTTGTGAAAATAACGAAAAATATCGTAAAAATTGACTTGTAAAGTATGATTTTGATATAATGACTGTTTAAACGATACGTACGGATGAGAAAAAAGGACTATAGGTATTTATTTATTATATTTGTTACACTAATTTCTTAAAGTCCTGACGCAAATCTAAAATACAGAATCTTAGTAAGTACGGAAAGTAAATGAGATGACCCGGCGACCTTTGCACCGCCTTGGAATCATAGGCTGATCCAGGCTGGTACGAAACACCATAAAAATCGGTAGAACCGTTCTTGAGTTATAAATAGTGTAACTAACTGGATTTTCGTCTTCGTTTTATATATACATTGTTTATTAAAATTCTAGAACAAGGCAAAACTTATCTGCCTTACATGCAAATACCATTCACGTACTAAATACTAGTATTGGATTACTCGTCCAATTACATAAAATAATGTGGGGTCTGATAAAAATAAAGCCATTGAGTAAATAACTAAGATCATCTCGCATACCGAGCGTACCATTTGCAAATATAATGCTTTTGTGTTAATTAAAATTTATAATGTTGTACCTGGTCCGAAGCGAGCCTATTCGTAAGCCATTCAAGTAAATCGTATGAATTTTATCTTTGTACCTCTTTACGGAGTAAACATGTACCTATTATCCATTTAAATGTTAAACACGAGTAGATAAGTTTTATGGCATCTTTAGATGTTCTAGAATGTCTATTATAGATTTGTTTTTACTTTACACAAGTTTATAATTGACAACAAACATAAAAGTATCAATTTATGCAGGATTTGAATCGGAATCTACGTATAGGAGCTCTATTTTAAAACCAATAATGTTTATCTGTTTATTTTGTTACTAGGTTAAAATATAGCCAAGTAAACTTTCCATAGAATAGAGAAACGAAAATGTCCTTAATTAACTTAGTCATTGACACAATAAGCAATAAATTATATTTTTATTTCTACACAGTATGCTCATCAACGACGTCGATGACGACAACGTCGACGACGTCACGACACGACCCGGAACTCTTGCGGTCGGAAGTGTCGCAAGCGCGGGGTCGTGTGGCCCAGCTTCGGAAGGAGTTGAGGCAAGCGCGGGCCGAAGTGGCCAGTGCAAGACGAGGAGTGGATACTCTTGCTGAGTAAGTTCAGTTCTTATCTATTTTACTTGAAAATTGTGTGAGTGTTCTTAACAGTCAATGGACCTACAACTGCAAATGTCGTTGTTTCAGAGTGGAACAAAAACTAAACGCACAGCAAGGATGTTACAACATCACCGAAGCGCAAGCGATCATGACCGAATTGAAGAACATCCAAAAATCTCTCACCTCAGGTGAGAAGGAGAGGGCAGACCTCATGCAGTCGTTAGCAAAGCTGAAAGACGACCTCACGAGGCTGCAGCTTGGTGACGCTTCACCAGACCTCTCAACGCTCAGTCTTCCACAAGAAAAACTGAGCACTGCTTCCCAAACCGATCTGTGTGCAGATTTGGTGCCAATTGGAACGAGATTAGCTGAAATGGCGCGGGTTCGCCTTCAATACGACGAAGCTAGGAAAAGGATACAGCAAATTCAACAGCAGTTAGCCGACCTGGAGGACAAAGTCCAGCCGGGGCAAGCGGAATCTGACAAGGATCGCCTTCTACTCTTCCAAGAGAAGGAGCAGCTGCTAAGAGAGTTGCGGAGTATAACTCCAAGAACGCGATCGAAGCAGGAGATGAGCGATATCCAATCCGAATGCAAGAGATTAGAGCAGGACTTGAAAAATGCATTCGAGATGTCGAATAAGTGTATAGCGGATAGATTGAGGCTACATGAGGAGAAGCAGTTACTTCTGCAGCAGTTGAAAGATGCTCTGACGTCGATGACGACTCTCGAGGGTCAGTTGAAGACGTTATCGGCTAGTACGCTGTCGGTTTCCAGTAGTTCGAGCCTAGGGTCTCTGTCGACTGCTAGCAGTAAGGGGTCATTAAGTTCTGGTATCAGTTTCACTGATATTTACTGCGGACCACAAATAGCGAGTTCGTTTCAAGCCGACAAACCTATTGATATGGTCGACCTTCATAGACGAGTTGAAAGGTAAATGATTAAATTGAAATTCTTTGTAGTTTTTCTGTGTTTCAAAAGCACCGCTTTATTCAATGTCAAGTTGACCTTATGATCATTTTGTGAAATATCAAGTAAATTTTATTCTAAAAAACCTTTTTCGGGAACTTATTTCTTCTTCTATTTGCTTATTAGTTCTTCGTACATATTTTTTAGGCTACTCCGAGGAACCAGTTACAACGCAGATAGTGCAACTCCTGGTACAAGTAGCTCTCCATCACAACCTTCTCTGTCACCGAGAAGTAGTCTATCATCAGCCAGCCCGCCGCCACCTCCGCCGTCATATAATCAGGTATGAATAATATATCGGCCAAAGAAAGATTTCAGTATGATGTTATTTTACTAGGACACATATGAAAGTGTCGGTTTAAGAGAGAATCCTGTGAAATACCAAATGATAGTAAAGTGCCGCACTCAGAGTCAGTAATGATTATTAAAATTGCTAATTAGTATAGAATAGATAGATAGATAGATTCTGTTTAAAACTTTACTGGGTACTAACGATAATAGCTATGTAAATATTTCATGTAATGTTTCTTCTTCTTCATGACCTAAATAATCATGTTTTAGTTGAAACTTAATATTCAATATATTTTTAGGTGGAAAGACAAAGAAGACAGCAGCGGGAGTTAGAAGAGAAACTAGCTGAAATGAGGATAGGTGTCGCTACAGGTCTCAACGAAGTCACTGGATTATCAACAAGTAAGTTGTTTGTACTATAGTGTTGTATTTTTAATATCTGAGCACTATTTTGATTCGAAGATTTTTATTTTAATAATCTCTCAGTACATCAATACAAATCTAAAGAAAATTCTCTGTTAGAAAATATCCAATAATACAAGTCTCTTAAATTATGTATTTTTTATTTCAATTTTATTTTGTCAGCCATTACCCATCTCTTTCAAGTTTCTATTTTCTTTGTTTTAACATTATAGGCCACTTTGTTCAAAAACAAAAAACCGATTTATTTAAGTTGGTTCCTCTTTTCATATTGATAAAATTAAATTACAATATAATGAGAAAAAAAAGAGATTTCTTTCAATCAATATTACTTGCTGTATCACAAAGTGAGGTCGGGTTTTGTTAGTAGTTATTTTAATATTTGAAACAATGTAATATTGAATGAAATGTTACAATATGTATGTCTTAATAATTACCATTGTTATCGGTCACACAAATACAATAGATTGTGTAATGATACTGAAATATTCCAGCACAGGACTGATAAGGTATTACCGGTTTGGAATTTAATTGTGAAATTTGTGAAATAATGTAATTATATCGACACATGTAACTTTTATAAACTTAACTATAAATAAATATCTTTGGACAACTCACACACTGCCATTTGACCCCAAACTATTACTTATACAAACAAATAAAACATACAATGCAATGCGGTGGTGTGTGGGAGGGCACACACTACTATATTACAATGTATAATACAAATAACATCAGCCGAGAACATATATTTATCTGCGAAATAAGTTTGTCCCGGCCGGGAACCGGACTTTGCTAAAAGCATTATTAATTAGGCTACAAAGTTGTATTCAAAGATCGGTGACTTGCGTTGACCGCTTTAGTTAAAACTTCTTCAGCGCTTCTGTGCTTCAGAGGGCACGTAAAGCTATTGGGCCCGATTGTTATCGATGAGTTATGATGAAAATATATAGCGATGAAATAAAAATATCGATGAAAATATAATGTTTTTTTTTTGTTTTAGTTCCAGTCCAGCTCCAAGGGCCTGGCCGGCCGTGCGAGCCTTTGTCACCCATATCGGAGACTCCGCCCCCACCGCTCTCGCCAAGAACTCCCTCATCTAGTGGTAAGCTTCCTTGAGCCAAAAGCCAAGCCACATTAAGCCAAGTGGGGATAGAAGGCATAAACCAAAAATTACCTAATACAATGAACGCAATATTTGTAAAAAAATATATCTTTGAAAAACTCACAACACGGCTACTGCTTAAAATACATACATCTTACTTCGTATATAATGAATGCGAAAGTTTGTCAGGATCGATGGATATTTGTTACATTTTCAAGAAAAACCTACTGAATCGATCTGAATAAAATTTAGTACACCGATAGATTATGGTCTGTAATAACACATAAGCTACTTTTTATGAATTCAAGTGTTAATTAATAAAGATTGTGAATTGTTATAGGTACAAATACTAGATCAGTGTCAGCGGCAGTCAGCGACGAGTCGGTGGCTGGAGACTCCGGGGTGTTCGAGGCTGCACAGGGAGCTGATGCTAACACCGGTACCTATAATTATTTATACTAATAATAAAACTATAACAGGGTCGTTCTGTACATTCAGTATTTTTTGAAAATTTTGATGCAGGGAGGTTTTATTATCGATATATAGACTAAATATATTTTTTTAATATATTGTCTGTCTGCTTGGTTGTCTGTCTATTCGAGCTTCACGCCAAAACCACTGGATAGGTTTAGGTTGAAACTTGGCATAGTTGAAGTTTAAAACCCTAGAATGGTTGTGGGATATGTTTTAACCCAGGAAATGGCTTAGTTCCCACAGGATAACACGTTAAAGTTAGTATGGCAACTCGGAAACCAATGGCCAATTTGGATAACATGTAGCATGATTGTAACTTTTTATCCCCGAAACATAATTGGTTAAAGTTAGTCTCTAGTTAGGCAACTCTGAAACCACTGGACAACTCTTCTTTCGAAGCGACGCGAGGGCAATTTCTTGTTATTCAATAAATGTGTAAAAAGGGGTCTCCTTCAGGGCATTGGCCCCCTGGTGTTGCTATCCTTGGCGACAGTGGTCATTTTCTATTAATTGGCCCATATGCTTTTTATGCTTTCTGGCTATAAAAAAAATGTATTTCATTCACCAGCGGTTTACCCAAAGCCTGTTTACTCTAAATAGCCAATAGAGGGCAGTTTACAGATTATTATATAATTATATAATTTGATAATTGTCCTTTTTCAGTGAACAGTGCCCAAATAGAAATTAAACTCCGGTACTGCGTTGATGAGAGCGCTTTAGAGATCGGCATCTTAAGAGCGAGAAACCTACACGCGCTCTATATCGATATTGGGACCGAAGTGTGAGTATTGATTTGTTATTAGGATGATAGATGCCGCTGATTGTATTGTTACAGACGTTACTTTGTTTAAAATGAGAATGGCTAACAAATTAACAAAGAACACTTTTTATTGGAAGTAAAAATAAACTCTAAGTCTGTCTTTAACTTCATACGTTATCATAAGAGATTAAGAACGCGCTCCTTTTGAATTAGAATTTGTGTTGTACGTAATTATACGATTATAATCGGGGTGGTACAATTTCGTACGCACATTGAATTGAAAGAAACATAGAATACAGTTATAAAAAAAAATCAAAGGAATTCTTATCTTAGAAATATAGACAGTATTGGCAGATTATAATATTTTTCAGTGTAAATAATATACATACCGTTTAATCAGCCACTTTTATTGAACCCTCGTGTTGTTTGTAGTGCGGTACGTGGCGCGCTAGTGGTGGGCGGTGGCGGCGGCGTGGCACTGGCGAGCGCAGCGCTGGCGTGGCGCGGCTCCACGCTAGTATGGAGGCGAGTGCAGCGCGCCGCGCTATCCCCGCGTGCTCTCCGCGCCGCCACGTTGCAACTCAACCTGGTCGCTGGGGCTGAGTGCTTGGTAAGTTTTATGTAATATATTACATCATCAGCTGACACGAGTTGTAAGCACAGTTTTCATTGGACGGTTCACTCGGTAAGTTGGATAAACAAAGTTACAACATTAGCCGGCACGACTCGAAAGCACAGATTTCATTGGTCGGATCACGCTACTCGTGCAGTTGCCTCGCGCGATTAGTTGGGTGATGTTTGACGTCTATTGAGTACCTTTCTTTTATTTAGTTAACTGTCTTCCGATATTTGAAAATGAAAGGTATTTTATCGTGATGAAAACTAGCCAAATTTGAGTATTCGGCTTAGGCCTTGAGTGCCCTGTGAATAACCCTGGGCGAGAGCGATTTCTAACTGATATAAAAGTTTTAAACAAAAAATATGCTTTATTGTTTCCTCCAATAACGTCCCATTTTGTTTACAGGGTTGTGCTCAAGTGAGTCTCGCGGACTTCGATCCAGATACGGTGTCCCAGAAATGGTATAACGTTCTCAGCTTCAGGTGTATGAGGAGAGACGAGAGTTCGGATGAGTCTACTGTTATATCTTCGCAGACTTCTACTCTCACGAGGAATAGAGGTTAGTTAGGCGTTAGATATTTTCTTGTAATGTGTTTTACCAACGCATTCGGTTTGTAGTGGACTGAGGTTTGTTACCACTCACATTGTTAGAGGAGACTTGAGCCCAGCTGTGGGGTTATGGGATACAGCGATATGTTTATAAATAGCCGATAAATGAGCAATGGAACGTATGTTATATGTTGGTAAGAGTTCATCGTCACCCATGCTCATGAGAGTTAAAAGAAAATTTTATACTTACACGAAATCTCATAATGAAATATTCAAAATTAATTATTTTTAAAAGATATGATTTTCTAAAATATGTGGCTGAAAAATTGTGAAGGGAGTTCCTTTTCAAATGTTGCCTTTGAAATTAATTACAGTTAATTTTTAACAGGATTTTATTTGGTTTTAATATATTGTTTATTTTTGGATTCAGGTCCTGAGAGTATGACGGGTGCGGAGTGCAATGTAGACTGTGTGGACAATTCAGATTCTGATGATGATGAATCAAGAGAACCACTGAACCAGGTGAGTTACTTACTCCAAAAATACTCAAATGTAGTATTTATAGCTGTTCTTCTAATTATGTTCAAGGTTTGTAAGGAAGTATGGATGTTTGTTGCTGTTTCATGCAAAAATTGCTGAATGAATCTTAATAAAATTTGGCACAAAGACGGATGATAGTCTCCTATAACACATAGGCTATTATTTAATAACAAAACACGCACGCGAAGACACGGGGGAAGCTAATATTTTTAATAAATTTGAAATTACTTTTTTAAACCAACAGTGTCTGTTAATTATTTGACTTCACCATCAGAAGAAGAAGTTATTTATGTGTTTACCTACAGATAGTAGAAGAAGACTCGTTTGAAGACTACATACCTGAAGAAGAACTGGCATTAGAAGAAGAATTCTTACACCCGTCCACTGCCGAGAAGGAAACCAATACTGAGTGCAACTTCTGTCCTGAAGGCGCCAGACAGTTGCATAGACGGTAAGAACATTCTTTATTGTCTTGATTTAGTATGGATAGAAGGTAGAAGGATAGTATTTGGATAAGATTTGGGTGATAGAGTAAGATAGATGTAAAATATGAGTATAGTTTTCTAGTCGTAGCTTTAAAATTTTGTCACTAGATGTCTCTTATTAACTTAGTTTTGTATGTCAGATATAACTAGTTCAATCATAGTTGTCCAAGCTATTTGAAATAATAATAATATTTACTATGGATATTGATTACTGTTTCAATATGTCCAAAGTATATTAAATATATTTATTGGACGTAATAGTTGGACACAGACTAAACATGCAAAAAAATCTTTTTTTAATATGAGCTTCAAATTAAGTTAGTTTATTTTAATTTTATACATGAATAACAGATTATACTGTTAATTATACGGTTGTGGTTTTAAACTAAATTTAATTTATATCATTCAAGGTATGGTGATGGTTAAATCGATGTAATATAAGTTAAGTTGGTTTAGTTATGGTAAAAATCCTATAATAATATTAAAGTTTATACATACCGCTGTATATAGCTATATTTTAATTGATTGTGGTGTAAAATTTTAATTGTTTTAATTGGCTTTTAATTTAAATGTGTCTAATGTCATGAATAATAAAATATTCATGAATAAATTAATTTTTCTTACCAGTATACGAGTGTGCATAGAATTTAATTGCACATTACACTCGAGTAGCATAAACGTCTTTTTGAAAAAAATCTGAATTGTAACCACAATTTATACATTAAGTACCAATAAAAATTGGTTAGATCATATCGTACTATGCTATAACAGTTTTATATTATTAGCACAATATAATTGCTAAATAAAATATTGAAATTTGTTCAAAGTGGTTACAAATAACGTTTTCTCATCAGATACTTAAAACGTTTGAAACGCGTGGAGGCAGACGGGCGCCCGCAAGCGGCGACGCCCATAGAGAATTAATTACATACCGTCCGTTACATATCTGTATATAGTCTGTACCTATAGGTATGTTTGCATTGTGACCACGAGCGTGATTTCAAACATGTTTAATTTAGCAGGATTTAAACTCTAAAAATACAGGATTTGTCCTTTTCAAATTACAGAATTTTGTCGTTCCAAATTTAACAATTTGGCCGTTTTAAATTGTTGAAATAGAAAACATATAAATTTTTTAAATACTACAATAACTGAATATTATTGATCAAAATTAATTGTCTCTAATTAGTGACGAAATCTGTTCTGATATAACATTTAAGTATTTGTAAACAATAGAATTCCTTTTGTGTCTAAATCTGAGAAATAAAAATGTATCACTATTCTTTCTCTTTTTCTGTTTTATATCTTGACAGTTTACATCCTGTTACTTATTTGTTTATTCTTGCACTCTTGAGACACAAATATAAATTATTACTAAAATTAATAGCGTGCATTACAGACTTTTATTTTTTATTATCTATTAAATGACGTTTGTAGCATGATTTTTGCATGGCATGCAATAATAGCACAATGTAAATGTATCTATGATTTTAATAAACCAATTATTATTATTAAGAAATTAATAATCTAAATTGAAACCTACATTTAAAAGGAATTGCTACATTTGATACTTGACGTAATAATTTGGAATATAAATGTTACTAGTATTTTTAAATGATCAAACGTTACTACTTTTGAATTTAATGTGCCAAAAATAGAAAAAAATTGTGTACATTTCCTTTTAAATCATTTCGTTTTTCGTATTCTTTTTAAAAAAAAAACAGTATACAATTACAGTATACAATTCATTATACAATACAGTATACTTCCTGGTAGAAACGCATGTATTACAAATGGTTTTATTATTGTCGTATCTCTGAATTGAATTCTATATTAAAATCTACTTAACAATATTATATGTAATGTTTTATTGTTATTTACAGGAAAAGTCAACAAGTAAATGCTGACACTGAAGAGGCCCCGGCGACCATCAAGCGCTCTCAGACTTTCTCGCCTCAGCCGCAGAGTAATGTCAAGGGGCAGTATATTTGCAGGTAATATACTATTTACTTAACTTATTTAGATATAGATATATCGTTGTTATAGATTTAGGATACGGAGCTTTTAAGTGAGCGGAATAAGTACAGCACTTTTATGAATCTATTTTGTTTATTCCTATTCGGCTGTCCCATTTCAAAACCTAGTAAGGACCAAAAACAAAATTTTACAGGAGAGCGCAAAAACGTAAAAACGGTCAGCCTAAGAAAAGTATTTATTTTAGGCGAATAAAAAGCTATTGGTTGTATAAAATACTAAATAAGGAATACATAGTACTAACAATTTTTTAATATATGTGTATATTACAAACTTTATGTCCCTTACTAACTTTGATAATTGATACAAAATAATAAGGTTCATGTAGCAATTCGTTTCAAAACATAGTAAGAACACTTGCTAGGCT